>JAQIXT010000095.1:0-76302 GCA_034700445.1 Stenotaenia linearis
TAAATGCAGGCCCTCGAAGAATTCAGGAAGTAGATCGACGCGAACCGTCGTCAAAATGAGGCGAAAACAAAAGAGAGCAATAAACTGTTGTAGCACGTCGAAAACTATTGGCAAAACGAGTAGCCAGAAAAGCCCTAAACCTAATAACCAAATGCAAAGTCCAAGAAGTAGCTCCAAAGCGCCTTGTCCGGTACATCCAACTAAGTTTCCAAGTCCTAGAAGTAGTTTCAAAGAGCCGTGTCCGGTGCATCCAAATAAGGTGCACAGTATGATGGATAATAGTAAATCTTGCTGTTCTAAAGATAGTAGTGTCAAAACCCAAAGCTCCAAAGAAAACACAGCTCAAACTCCTATAAGTAAAGTCAAAAGCAATGGCTCCAAAGGTAGCGTTACATTCAAATGTGGAAAAACCAATGACAATACCAGAAAAGAAAATTGCAAAAACCACAACAAAAAGGAGAAAAAGGGCTGTTGCAAAGACAAGATCAAAAAGGTCAATAAGGACTGTTCCAATGACAATATCAAACAGGATGGTTCAAAAGATACTATTAACATTGCCAGCTGCAGCAGTCAGTATACATTCGGGTGTAATAATTCAGCACACAGTCCCAAAAATCAGTGCGAAACCAAATGCAAAAAGAAAGACAAGTCTGAAGGCTCCAAAGATCAATCCAAGTACAAAAGCACAGACAAGTGTTGCAGCCCCAAAGATAAATCCTTATCCAAAAGCATTGCCAGATGTTGCAGTCCCAAAAAACCAATAGTACCTAGATGTGAAGCCATATCAGAAAGTTCAGTTCAGTTTTGCAAAAATTCATGTACATCTAAGAGTGAAGATCAATCGGTGTCGATGGGAAAAGCCAACTCACAGGGGACCGACTATCATTGCCCTGACTGTCAATGTCCGTCTGAAAATAAAAGCAAAACTTGCTGTCCTAAAAGTCCCTGCAAATTCCCAGTTCCTAGTAGCAAGGGAAGTAGTATTTCTGAGGAGAGCAATTGTGAACCGAGTGTCAAGAAAGTTGCCAGTAGCAGTGAAGGGAAGAAAAGAGCGAAGTTTGGTAAAGGATTTACGATTACTCCAGAGAAGTGTAGGAGCATTCTTAGTACGAGTCCACGTAAAATTCTGAAACGACAACCGGAACCCCCGTGCGAAGAACCCGTGAAGAAAAAAAGAAAAACGGCACATAAACATCGCCAAAGTGCAGAGAGTAAAGAAAGAATGTACGTTAAGGCGATGAAACATTGGATGAAGTACTTGAATTTGTGCAAAAACTTGAAGGAATCGATAGGCGATGGAGAAAATTTGTCGGACTCGACTTTTGACTCGGACAAAAGTGAGAGTTCAGACAGTAACGAGAACGAAAAGAGAGGGAACTGCGACGAAGACAAGGAATCGAGTTGTGAAGACGAAAATGATCAAGAATGCAGCACGTATCTTTCAGGACCAGCACCCAACAACTCGTTGGACAAATACCGAAACGATAAATACCGAAATGATAAAAATAAATCTGCGTCTTCCAAGTGTTGCCACTGTCGAGTAGAAGGAAAACGCCAGAATGCAGGCTGCAATAAGACGAAACACATGCACCATCCCGAAGACTTCACTCCAGTCAATTGTCCAAATCTGTGTAAAAATAAAAGCAAACCTGTGGAAGAGTGTGTATTTTGCAATAAAAATAAGACAAAATCCGTTGTAAAAGAATGCAGCGAAAGTAGCTGCGACGATTATGGAAATTACGAGGCGATGAGCGACGATCAAACTTGTTGTGACGGACCAAATCCCGAATGTAAATGCAGTGACGACGAGCAGTCATCCAATCCCTTGCCGTGCGGCGTGTGTAATTGCGAAGCAACGAGTTGCACCAATACGAAAATTCGTGAAGCGACGAATAAAAAAGGTTGTTTGACTAACATGGAAGAGAGTAAAGAATGCTGCAAGGAAGAGGCTGCGTTGAAGGGACACAAATGCACGTGCATTGACTGTTGGTTGTTGGGAGCAGAAAACTCCAGAGGGTCTGAGAGCTGCAATGATAAGAGATGCAATTGTGGGTGTAGTTGTTTCTGTTCGGATGAAGATGATAAAAAGACCGATAAGAATACTTGTGCTAGTTTAGTGACAATTGAAACGTCGCCTCAGAATACGTGTAGTAGTAAACGAAAACAAAGGGAAAAGGAAGAGGAAAGGCGGAGAGCGAAAACAACGGTGGTTGATTATGAAAGAAAGTTTAGGAAAACTAAATGGCATCGTGATAGGAAATAATGTATTCAATACACAGTAAATAAATGTTCTGTAAATAATTTTTGCTGATGTCATATTTTCAGATTGAATTTAAGGATGATTTGAGGGCAAAGTTTAATGAATGGTATTTATTTCGATAATCTCGATTATGTAATGTCCGAGTTAGGTAATAGGATAAAAAGTTTTGTTTAGTATTTAAATGATAGTAACTAAGGTTTAATTTTTATCCGAAATATAACATTAGTTGCGTAAGTTTTAGAATTATTGGTCTTCTCTTTAAGTATAGGTGTTTCTACTTGAAATTTCATCGTGTAATGCAAACTGTGAACTATTCTTTGTACTATTTTGTATTGGTTATCGATTGGTTCATCCTTTGATGACATATCACAACAAAATTGTACAATACAAAAAAGAAACCTTGAGAAATCAAAGCTATTATGAGATTGTTTATATCTATAAAGTATATAGTGTACTGCACACTTTTTTAATTCTCTGGTATTCATCATAATACGTTGCGAAATAGTCCAATGACAAAAGATAACATTGATTAACCTGCTGTAATGAGATAAAGAAGTAAATTCTTATAAATACAAAGCAGTATCCATATTTATACAAACATGACCAGCTGTCGACCGCACTTGGACATCACTATAAACAGTGATGCGTTGGAAGATGATCTTAAACACGTTCTTAAAGTCATTAAACCAAAGTGGAAAGAGGATGAAATAGATTTTAAGGTATGTTATCATTAATTTTTTGTAAACAAAAATAGGAAAACAATTGATTTATTTAATTAGGGCACCGAGCGTGCAGGTGATGCTGGTTTGCTGAATATTATGGTTGTTTGTTTTCGAAAAGGTAGTGATAAAAAAGATGCAGTAATGTGCAGAATTTATCGTGATACGAAATTCACTCCATTTACAAGTCATCAACAAGAATCAACGATCATGCAGGTAAACATTTTTTTATCTCATAAACTGAAATTATAATTTTTAAAATATTTTCTTACAAAAAGTTTGTTCATGACCAATATGGATTTGCACCGAAAGTATTGGCAATTCTTAATAACGGGTTTTGTTATGAATACGTCGTGGGTGAAGTGATGACAGGAGCTATATTGAAATTACCAGATAATATGAGGTTAAATGTCACTTGAATCTACTTAAAGAATTATTATTAATTTATTTATGCATTTAGACTTCTTGCTAAGCAAATGGCTCTTTTGCATTCGACTAAAACCAACGCTGAAATGCAACACAGAACACAACTTCCAGACTTTTTCGATTCATTATTGAATAATTATCCGGAATGTCTAGCGAATTATGAAAAAGATAAAAAGTAAAAGACAAAAAAGGAAATAAATTTTATAGTTTTAAAAAAAATTAAATTTTAGGGTAAAGGCAAGTTTGCCATCAAAGCCGTTTTTATTGAAAGAATACAATTTAGTGATGCGTAATGTATTAAACGTTGGTTCAGATTACGTGTTTTGTCACGGTGATACCAGAGCAGAAAATATAGTTTGGAATAAGGATACAGGTTTGTTGAATTAAAGATTTTACATGCATTGGTTTATAATTTCTTGCCTTCAGGAGAGATAATGTTTGTGGATTGGGAATGTTGTGGAATAGGCAAACAAGCGTATGAAATCGGATATCATTTTGTGAGATATACAGGTGAGCCGACCTTTTCGAATTTATAAGTTGACTTGAATTTTTTTATATTTTTATATTTAGGTTTAGAGCCAATGAACTTTTCATTGTATCCGGATAAAGAATATCAATTTCAATGGCTTCGTTGTTATCTTGAAACTTATTTTTCTGTTGTGAAACCAAATGTCCCTGTAACAGATGCTGACGTTAAGAAATTATACGCTCAAGTGCAGACGCACGCATTGGTACATCACTTTTACATTTTTTTAAAGTAAAATGATGATAAACTAAAAATTCCTTAACAATTTCAGCTGTTTTTGATTCAAGCAACAGGGTTAATATCGAGCGAGAGTGACTTTGATGACTCTCCTCTTGATTTTTTAAAGTGCGTGTTTTTATTTTTTGTAAATATTTTGTTAAAAACTGATTTAATTTCAGACTTTCGGTGTCACATTACGAAGGTTATAAACGTCTAAAAGAAGAGGTACTTGCCTTAAAGATTCCTTGAGAATATATATTTTGTTGCACATTATTACAGGAAATAAAATTGTTAGATTACAAAGATATTTTATTAAACAATTGATCCAATTGATCTAATATGAAACAACAACCAAAATGGATTCCAACTGTGATGAAGATATTGAGTATGAAGGGGCGAAAAGAATGACAAGAAAATTTCGTTATAAACTAGTGGAAGATATTTTAGATGACATTTTATGTACTATTGTACAAATTTCCAAGAGAAATTCATGGAAATGCAAACATCACCCATACACAACAATCAATTTCAATCTATCCCCGATGTTTAAGGTTTTTTTTGTTCATGTCATATCATTTATTTATGAAATAACATCAAATTAACAGACCTTAGGGAAAATCTCGTGTCTGGACATCAGCCCAGATGGACAGGTGATGACTGTGGGCCACTCGACCGGTTTATTTGCATTCGCTGTAGAGACAGAAGAAATTATTTCTCATTGGCAAATTAATAAAAATATTATATCCATCGGCGTACTTGACATTGCTCTTGGAAATGATTTTATCCTACTAATTCTCGAAGAATCAGGTTTATTTTTGAAAAGTCTAATAAGTATATTTAAATTGTAATCAGGCTATTGATAAAGGTGATGCGAAATTTCTTCTTTATAAAGACAACTCTTTCTGTCTTATTGAGAAACTGAATGAGAGCGAGACGGGATCCCCCGAAATCACTGATTTTATAATTTATGAAAAAAAATTTATGTTGGTTTTGAAGTATGAAAAAGAAATCACTCAATTTATAGAAATTCGTTCTTTGCCATTAAAAGAATGGATTTCAGCCATACAAAATAATAATAATAGTGCGAAGTTCGATAACTCGACCGTTCTGTGCAGTATTCAAGAACCGACTATAGGTAATTTACAATTCAAATAATTTTTAAAAAAAACAAAAAAAACCCTTGCATTTTTTATATTTACAGATATTGCATGCCCAATGTTTGACAGTACGCATTCCTTGGCTGAAAATCTGTTAACTCAATACCAAAATGGTTATTGCCAAAAGTAAGAGACTTTAACAAGTAGATTTTAAAGCGTAATTTTACTCCCATTATCTTCAGAACGCCATATTCTGTCTTATTTAAGCCATGGGAGAAGTTATGTCCAAGTAAGAGCTGTTAATCTATCTTTGCTGACATTATATTTTATTTTCTGTATAGATTTAAATTTGTACAACTACATTGGTTTAGCAGTGTGGTGGACTGGAGATAATAACATTTATTTCTATATAATTTGCGTATCTGAACCCAACAGTTGGGTTTTAAAAATGTGATTGTTTCAGATTTATTAAATATCTTACACTATAATTAGATGGTCAACCAATCAAGCCTGTCAGAGTTTGGCATCATTCTGATAGAATTAGTAAATGTGTAATAAATGATGATTCAACATTGATCGCTGTTGCACTGGAAAATGGAACTGTGTCGATTAAACACCTTCACACAGGTTTACTGATTCATTCCATTATTGCTTTTATTTATTTATATTTTATAGGTTTGTTGAAACACTTAATAAGATTAAATAGTTTTGGGAAAATCCGCGGAATCTGGTACTTGCGTGATTTTCAAAAACTCAATTTGTTGATGGAGCAAGAGTCGACGAAAGAATCGGATGAATCTTTAGCGTCCTTTTCAAACGTAACCGATGCAAGTTTCATGGAAAAGAAAACGACAAGCACAGCTGATAACGAAATTGATGCGAGTGGAAATTCGGTGATTAGAATCTCGGCGTTGGAAGAGGAAGACGAGATGGAGGAGGAGGAGATGGAGGAAGAAGAGGAAGAGGAAGAATTCACTCCAACTCCCAAGTTGGACGAGGAGAAAAAGAAAGCTGAGTTTGAAATGCTGCAAAAAATTGAAGAATTCACTAAAAATTTCACCTGCGAACAATCTTCTGAATATCTCATCTCCACCAAACTCGACAAAGGTCCGCATGACTTCGGAGTAGAGGAGCAGAGAGAAGAAGTAAATAAAAGCTCAATGATCCACTACGCAGAAAGCACCAGTATTGATTTCACTGCGTCAGTGCCGATCGTTGATAACGAAAGTTCTAGTGAATCTTTGCAGCAAGAAATTGAGACTGAATTGACATCAAAATGTGATGACAAAAGCTTAGTTACGAAATTACTTGAAAATTTCCAGTCTGGTTTTTGTAAACCGTGCAAACGGCATGAAGTTGTAGACTTCTCTGCATGGCTAATAACGCTTACAGATGGAAGTCTGTGGCAATTAAAATGGAATTGTCAACAGACGTTAAAACAATTAATTGCCAGGTGAGTGTTCACTCATAAAAAATATTTAAATTTTGTTTGTTTCCTTGAAATTGCAGTTCGAATGATAATGATGAAATTGTAACTCTTCAACAAATCGTGTGTAAACCTAATTTGGTTATTTGTTTTACTAAGTTGGGGAGGATTTATTTGGTTGACCACACATCTGAGACTGAAATACCGATCAAAGAAGTTAAATTACCTGTTTCTTACACCGTGTTCAACCCTATTAGTCCGGCTTACTCTATTTTTAATGGAAAAATTTTACACATTGCAGGTACGAATAACTAATTTATATTAACGAATTGTCAATTTTATAATAATTTGAGTGTTTTAGGTTGTGAAAATGTTGGTCGAAGATATCTGAAGTATGTGTCTGGAGAATTGTTTGCAATTGATTTGTTTCCAGATATTAGCACAAAACAAGCAGCTTATATAGCCTTAGCTTCTAAACAAGAAGAAAGTATGCAAAGCGAAATTAGTGAGGGTCCACTGTTCAAATTTAAACACAGGTTTTATAAATAGTTAAATGGTGGAATTTATTGCTAACATTTGATCTTAATTTCCAGTTTTCAGTATGAAATCGACAGTCATGATGTATTGAAAGAAGTTTATCAAAATTTTTTACAGTGGTGCAAACAGTGTTTGAAAACCTGAAATTGACCTAAAACGTGTCATATTCCAAAAAGTAAATGTGTTCATATGCCTAATAAAAATTAAAAGAAACAACAACAAAAAATGTTAGTTTTATATAATCCAGGGATAGAGATTTTTCTTACTTTAAACGCATCTTCAAAATAATTATTTCCCTCCAAAAACAAACCAAAATTTATAATATTGTATAAATTTCTCAAATTTTAAAATCAAATTGATTTTTACAAATACTTTTCCATTATTTTAAGCAGTTTAATATTAAATATAATTTTATTTTCTACATAAAAAAAATTAGTAAAGAAAAATTTGAAAAGAAGTCCGAAAATATGAACTCCTTTGCAATTTAACTCAGAAAGTCATATTTCTGTGTGCGACCTTGCAAAGAAGCTCCTGTTTTCCCCTCATAGCCCCAATTTAATAATGAAGGTCTGAGTTTGAGGTTATTTTTGAATCAGCCAATCACAAACTTAGAGGGCGGGCGAATTGATTTGAAAATGGAAGACAGTTCGCAGGCGTTTACCTCTGAATGTCAAGATGCTAAGAATTCTGTTGACAGTAATTCACCGGCGGTATTAAAAGACGTGATCAATTCAACCATTGATCGTTCCCTACGCGCTCTCAAGTTCGTATATTTTTCGATACCGTCAGTTGATTTCCTTACTAAAGTAAACGTCTATGCAGTGGCGCAACTTTCTCCGACGCATATCCAGTTATTTGCAAAACGAAGAAATCGAAGAAGAGGACAAACGAACTTAGGAAAGCAACTATTAATTCGATAACAGAAAATACACGAGAAGAAATCGGCTTGATCTTTCAAGAACTAAGCGTAGAAGAGAAGTTAACAGAGCTGGATAAAGCAATTAAAGAGAGTAAATCGACGAAAAAAACATGGTAAATGTCTTGAAAGTGAATTATGATGTTAAAGTATGAAATTATATTTTTTAATTTTTGATACAGGAGACCAACAGACGACGTTGAAAAAGACGTAAGACCGCACATAATGCAAACAAAATCAGAATACCTAAATGAATTGAAGGCTATACTAAGAGCTGAAAAACTTGCAACGCGCGAGCTGGAGATTAAAAACAACAAGAAAAAGGAGCAATTGAATTTATTAGTCCGTCAAGCGAGGCAAATACATACTGAATTTATCATCTCCGATGATTAATGTCACTGTAAACTTATTTTCTTATACAAATTAATGAATTTCTAGTAAAAAAATTTTCTGTATTTCTAAAAATAATTTCTTCATATCTGAAAATAAATAATTGTGAATATTATATAATATTATAATGTGGTTGCACATTTTAAAATTAATTTGCATTTTTGAAAATTCTGTTAAACTACTTCACAAATGACCACCAGATGATGCTATTGTACACTACGTGACCCCACTTCCACCAATCCCATCGCCGTTCTCGGTTCGATCTTCGACTCACCGAGATAGCAAAACCTGGCAAAACACTCGTAAAGTCGTAATTATTATAGCATTGAATTATTATTTATTAAATTCTAATTGTTCTACCCACTTTAATTTTTTTTCTGCGTCGTGTAGCTCAGCGTTCAAAAAATTAGTTAATAGTCATCGAATAATGTGACGGCAAGATGAGTTTTATAGAAGCAGACGCAGATAAATTCTCGTATATTTACAGCTGTGATTTGGACATTCCAGTACAAATTAAAATGTAAGTAAAATTTAAGAAGTTAACAATACTACAAATTAAAATGTTACATTTCAGAGGCACGTTTGAAGGTAAACGTGAACGACCCAGTTACAATGCACTCGTCAATGATCCTATGTTAAAGTTCTCCGGATTATATCAAGAAGGTTGTTCGGATTTATACGTCACGTGCCAGGTATTCGAAGATAATGTACCTCTCGCATTACCTGTTGTAACTGCCTACAAAAGTTTCACAACTCGATGGAAGTATGTTAAAATAAAAAATTTAATTTTTAATCGATCAACAGGAATTTAATATTTTTACCTCTAATTACAGTTGGAACGAATGGATTACGTTACCGGTTAAATTTAGCGATCTACCTCGTAATTCGCTCTTAGTTTTAAACATTTGGGATTGCTATGGGCCCAGAAAAAGAGTTCTTGTTGGCGGAACTACTATTTCGTTGTTTGGAAAACACGGGTGACATATTTTGTTTCTTTTTTTGGTGCTGAAATGTGTTAATGTTTCTTTTATTGTGGATTTTAGTGCTTTTCGTCAGGGTATGCATGACTTGAAGTTGTGGCCAGGTGTAGAAGCTGATGCGAAATTATCGTCGTCAACTCCCGGAAAAAATGTTGAAAGCAAAGAGCAGATGAATCGATTAGCTAAAGTACGGCAAATTTAGAGCAAGGTGATAGATTTGTTATTTTTTGATTTGATGTGCAGCTAACGAAGAAACATCGCAATGGTCATATGACGAAAGTCGACTGGTTGGATCGACTTACATTTCGGGAAATTGAACTGATCAATGAGCACGAAAAAAGGAGCTCTAACTTTATGTATATCATGATCGAATTTCCCCATTTTATCTTCGACAAAGTGGAATACACAGTCGTCTATTTCGAAAAGGTAAAAAAAAAATGTAATAAATGTAAATTGAATATTTTATTTATTTAATTTTTAATAGGATGGAGATCGGATCGATCAATTTCAAAATCGGGCAGAATTAGTTCCAATTCCAGAGCACGAACTACTTCAGGTAATTAAAAAATAATTATAATAAAAAAACTTAAAATTTTTTAATTGCGATCGCTATGTCATTGTGTGATAAAGAAATGATTTTCAAGTGTCACTATGGTATTTTACTATTCAGCAATTTTTTTTTTTTTTTTTTTTTTTAATTTTTGAAATTTATATACATTTATTTTATCTAAAACATCAAATTTAATGTTACTTAGGTTGCACTGATAACAGGTTGACATATCTATTCGATGCAATTGATTGAATGGAAAGGCCAATTGCCTGAAATTATCAGAAATCGTCTAAATTAAACAGCAAAATCCAGTCTGAACCAAAAAAATTTTATCATTTAATCGAATTTAGACCGAAAGTCGGCTTTGTACGTTTTGTTTGGAAACATCTCTCGATGGTGTTTTTTCGGAAAAAGGTTGACATTTACTTTTAATTTCAAGTTTAATCGTTAGTGTGGGGTATAGGAACACCTGGGAGGTTTTAATGTGTGCAACAGGTGTTATTAATTATTCGATTATTTGATGGTTTGTGTTTGCTTGAGGGAAAATTTTGAAATGCTATTCACTGAGTTTTTTTATTTTAAAAAGTAATTTTTCGGTTAAAAATGAGAAATGTGTTTTCAATGGTTTGTTAGAGCTTCATTTTAACTTTTTGTATGTTTTCAACACTTCTTTTTCAGGAAAATTTGGTGGAAAGCAAACACCACAAATTAGCGAGAAGCGTGCGCAGTGGATTTACAGATAAAGATTTAAAACCGAATGCAGCAACACGGGATCAGTTGAATGTAATTTTAATTTTTTTATTATATTTTTGCTCGATATTTAATTTCTTCGAATTTATTAAATAAGGTGATTGTGGGTTACTCACCCATCAAGCAATTGACGTCAGAAGAACAAGATTTGGTGTGGAAATTTAGATTTTATTTAAGTAATCAGGAAAAGGTAACATTTAAATGATTATTTAATATCTGTAAGAGCTGATAATGAATTTTTTTTTTAATTTTAAATTTTTTATTTTAATTTTTTTTTTTAATCTTTTTTTTTTTTTTTTTAGGCTTTAACTAAATTTTTGAAATGTGTAAATTGGAAATTGCCTGGAGAAACGAGGCAAGCGCTTGAGTTGTTGCATAAATGGGTGCCTATGGATGTAGATGATGCGTTGGAGTTGTTGTCTCCGTCATATTCGAATCCAACTGTAAGAAGATATGCAGTGACTCGACTGAAGCAAGCTCCAGACGAGGATTTGTTGCTGTATTTGCTTCAATTAGTTCAGGCGTTGAAGTATGAGAATTTTGATGAAATTAAAGCCGGTTTAGAGGTTTCCACTGCGAGGAATGATTCAACAGCTACTGAAACAGTTATAAATTTCGGCGAGAAAGAAAGGCACGTCTTCAATTTGATGTTTTAGATGTATTACAATTTTTTTAAAAACTATAGATCGCCAAGTGTTGTTTCTACAGTGTCACAACGTGCTCAGTCGTTGACCAGTGAAAATTTACCTGACGTTCAATTGCCTGCGACAAATCTTACCGTAGATGAAACAGATACTAATTTAAATAACAATAGTACCGAAGTATGAAAAATACTTCAATTATTTATGTTGATATTAATTTTTTTTTTGACTAATCTTAGTACGATCTAGCGACTTTTTTGATACTAAGAGCATGTGCCAATTCAACGTTAGCCAATTATTTTTATTGGTATTTGTTGGTGGAATGCGAAGAAACTACCAAAGACTCGAGAGTCACGCAAATGTATGTTGATGTGATGAAGAGATTCAGCCAAGTGCTTAATAAAGTAATAACATGATAATATTTTTTATTTTTTTTAAATTTATTTTTGTATTTATTTTTAGGGTGGACGTGAATCTCGGCTCCGGCGATCGCTTTTGGCGAGGCAACAAAATTTTGTCGATCGTTTGGTAGCGTTAGTTAAATCGGTCGCAAGAGAGAAAGGCGGTCGTAAACAAAAGGTTAAATTTTAAATTTTTTAAAATAAATTTTATTCTTTCTTGAATTTTTTTTTAAATTTTAGATTGAAAGATTACGGGCTTTATTGGCGGATCCCGAGGCGAATAAAATTAACTTTACTAATTTTGAACCGCTGCCTTTACCTCTGGATCCAGAACTTCGCATCAAAAGCGTCGTTATAGATAAAACTACTTTATTTAAAAGCGCTTTGATGCCGTGTAGAATTACATTTTTGACCACTGAAGGCACAGAATATGTGACAATATTCAAACATGGTGATGATTTGCGCCAAGATCAACTTATATTACAGATTATTACGTTGATGGACAAAGTAAGGAAATAAATTCAAAATAAATAAAATCAACTTGTGGTATAAAAATAATGGTTTCAGCTTCTCCGAAGAGAAAATTTAGACTTGAAATTAACTCCATACAGAGTTCTGGCAACTAGCAACAAACATGGTAATCGACTATTTCAATTTAAAATCAATATTGTTTTAATTTTAATTATACAATTACAGGATTTGTTCAGTTTGTTGAATCAGTTGCAATACGTGAAGTTTTGTTGAACGGAGGCACAATACTGAATTTTTTCCGTAAACACGCACCGTCAGAAACAGGGCCCTATGGTATTGCTTCTGAAGTGATGGAAAATTATGTTAAAAGTTGTGGTAAGTTGATTTTCAATGATAAAAAAAAAAAAAAAAAAATTTAGAAAAGTAAAACTTGTTTACTTCTTTTAGCTGGATATTGCGTTGTTACTTACCTTCTTGGAGTTGGCGACCGCCATTTTGATAATTTATTACTAACGAAAACAGGTGTCTTTCTTTTTTATTATTTTATTGTTTCTGTTCATGTATTTACTCGAATCTTTTAGGCAAATTATTTCACGTTGACTTTGGTTACATATTGGGTCGAGATCCTAAGCATCTGCCACAACCGCCAATGAAATTAAGTCGAGAAATGGTAGAGGCGATGGGCGGAGTAAATTCCGATCATTATCAGGAATTTAGAAAACAGTGTTACACAGCATTTTTACATCTACGCAGGTTAATTGTTTATAATTATACCGTTTTCTATAATAAGTTATTGAATTTAATTTCAGACACGCGAATTTAATTTTGAATTTATTCAGTTTGATGGTCGATGCAAATGTACCTGATATTGCTTTGGAACCTGATAAAACCGTGAAAAAAGTGAGTTACGGTATACAACTTTGAAGCGAGTTTGTGTTTAAAATTTTTATATTTTAAGGTGCAAGATAAATTCCGATTAGACTTAACTGATGAAGAAGCTGTGCGATATATGCAAAATTTGATTGACGAAAGCGTCACAGCTGTGATGGCTGCATTGGCCGAACAGATTCATCGATTTGCAATGGTATTACAAATTTAATAAAAACATTAACTAGTTGTAATACACAATTGTTTATTTTCAGATTTGGAGAAATTAATTTTTGCGTAAAATTTAAAAAAAAAAAATTTGTTGTAAATTAGTAAATAAAGTTTATAGAAATATTTAATAAGTTTCGTTTATTAATTTATTTGTTTATAAATTCAGGATATATTTACTTTGCTTGACAGTCGTGAATTTTTATTTTTTTTGTTTATTGTTTCTACTATTTTCAACTCCATGTGTTGGCTCAGCAGCCAAGAAATATTGAAATGGTGCAAGGATTATTAAAATTCCTCTTCTTTCGTTTTCTCCTTTTCCTTCGATTCGCTGGTCGTTTTTGAACCCTACGCATCAATTAACATCCAAGAGGCCTTGTCTTAATTCTTAAAAAAAAGAAAAAAAATCAACAAATTTTACCAGAGCTCTCGTTTAGCATCACGTAATGTGAAGTGTCCAGGAGGAACCACGTGGAGGTAGAGAGTTGGATTTCCTCCCAGGATGAGCCAATGCTGGCTCACCCAACAGATGAGCCTTAAGGTGTGCTTTTACACACACCTATCACTGACCCACTGTTTACATGAGTCTCAAGGTGTTCTAACGTCTGAAAACGGCGTATTTCCTTCTTTCGTTTTGCAAATCGTAAGAGTAGTCTAAAATATATAAATAAAATTATAAAACAACATCAAGAGCAATAACACAAAAATTACCGTTATTTTTCTCGGGCGTTGAAAAAGCGTCTGCTCACAATTGTAGCAGACAGCAAAATTGAAGATCCAACTGAAGACATCACGAGTCCGGTCCGAAGACAATGATTGGCAAGAGTTAAAAGTTTTTAGTATGGTTTATTGTTTCGAAATATTATTTCATCAAATCTGTGAGGAATAATTTAAAAAATGAAATAAGGAGGAAATGAATCAAAACAAAAATTTATTAATTTTGATCACATTCGAAATCTCTTGCGAAATCCTGAAATTCAGGTCTTAAATTTTGGATTTCTGTGGATTTCAACAGGATTTCAGAGGGTTTCAATGGATTTCAGAGGATTTCACCGGAAGTGGCTGGGGCGAGTTCGAAATAGAATTGAATCGCCCGCGCTTTTCAGATTGGCTGTTTCAAAATACTCTCAGCCCAGACCTTAATTTTTAAATACTTTTATTTTGTAAATAAAGAACTAAGTAGTTGCTAGTATGTATTAAATCAACATCAGAAATGTTTATTTATAACTTCATTACAGCTAAAGCAGCAGTTTTATAAATTGATTTTAAGCAATATATTAAAAGGCAAAAACAAAATGGCAGCTAATCGGAGCACCTCGGTGTTGAGTTCTTCCAAGCTACGTCCTCCTTAATTTAACTGATCGCTGCAATGCGTATCCGTAAATGCCAGTGTTTATTAATAACAGTACTCGTTTTAAATTTAATTGCACTATACTACTTCTGGAGAACGACCGAAAAACTTGAAAAGTACGTCGACGCGGACGACGATTCGGATGCTGAGTCCAGTCGTCATGACAACCGCATCATTTTCAACGAATATTTATATAAGGGATTACCATTAACCGTATCAAAACCCATCCACGAATTAATAACGGTTATCATTAGGGAATTTGAAGATTTCGATAACGATTTATCAGAAACGGTTCGACATTTATGCAACACATTACCCAACGTGAAAATCCTAATAATAACGGATAAAAGACCATATCCACCACTACTCCTGCCGAAAAACAACCTTGTCAAGCTAGTAATTGTGAAGGGACACCCGGAGCGATCGTACCGAGCAGTGAGAGCTGAATACTTTATCGTAACACCTTACATTTTATTTCTCCCGGACTCTGTTCGAGTTTCGAGTGCGAATGATGTCATTCAGACAATTCAGTGGAGTCAGAAGGACAAAAATGCAATCACGGCGGTTAAAATAAGATCGGAAGACTTCAATTGTGTCGGTGCAACTGTAAGCGTTCGAGAATGGACGATGAATTTATCGCAGCAAAATTGCAACATGGTTTTAGGAAAACACGCACTTTTGGTACCGACTTTGATGTTACTTAATTTGAGCGTGCCATTTCCGAGACCGTTTCCGACCGGATTTTACATGCAGTCCGTCATTCGCGGATGGAAAGTGAGTCGAAAAAATTACAAACTTGATTTAGATTATTTAAATTTTGTTCGAAATAGGTCAACAAGATGCCAGAAGTGCAATTCTACACTGGAAAAATTCTCTTCGACGACCCACATTTGAAATGGAAGAGCAGTTCTTTGCAAACCGACAGACTGCATGCCTTATACGCAACGTTTGGCATCAAAAAGGTGAATCTGCCGAACGGTAAAACCGAATGGCACGGTTGTTCGAAGCACACGTTACGCTGTTTCGGGACCGTGATGGACGACATGCCGGAATACTTATACGACAACAAGTGGACGCCTCCCTGTTGTTTGGACGCCTTGCGTAAAACAACCAGATACGTCCTTCGCACGTTGACGCAATGCAGAGTCAGACACTGGTTAGAAGGCGGCAGTCTCCTGGGAGCCGCTCGCAACGGCGACATCATCCCCTGGGACTACGACGTCGACATCGGGATCTACCGCGACGACATCGGCAAATGCCCGTTCCTCCAGCAAGCGAATAAGGGCAAACCGATCGAAGACGACCAGGGGTTCGTGTGGGAAAGAGCGAGCGAAGGCGACTTTTTCCGCATCCAGTACAGCAAAACCAACCACATGCACGTGGACATTTTCCCCTTCCTTTCCAAAAAGGGCACGATGACCAAGAACTCGTGGTTCAAGACTCACCGACAAGACACGGAGTTCCCGGAATCTTTCCTACGACCAATGACGACGATCAACTTCATCGGCGTGCAAGCCTCCGCGCCGAACAACATCCGGGACTTTCTGGAACTGAAATTCGGCGAAGGCGTCATCGAAAATCCCCAATACCCGAATCCATCGAAACTAACTTTTCCCAACAACTCCATTTATTTCCACGTTACGTAAAACAAACTTAATTAACTTTAAGTGCAATTTTTTATTCACTAAGTCTAACTATAGCTAATATTTTCTGGAGTTTGGCCAGTTCGAGTTCTTTGTATTTGTCTGGGTCGGTGGTTTTGTTTTCCTTGAAAGCCCTTCGTAAGTTGGGAGAGAGTTTCAAACAAGTTGTAAAACCTCTGAAAAAATGGAGCAAGGATAACGAAAATTTTTTTGTCAGTTTTGAAATTGTACAGTACTTGCTGTCTCCCGCGACTAAGATGGGATGAAGTTGATTAAAGGAAACACTACTCAATGCTGTGCCTTTTTTCTGAACAACAATTTGCTCACAAATGGCTTTATACTTGTTAATGTGCAAATCAAAAACAAACACCTGAAAAGCAGTTTGTTAAGTTGTGTGAAATTGAAGTGGGGTTTGATTATACTTTGCCCTCGGAAGTGCAGGCTGCAAATACGGTCGCTGCGTAAGGTGCCCATGCAACATCTGAGACTGAACTGTTTAAATCAAATGTAAACAATGGTCGACTGCAATGTGAAAGATAAATTAGATTTCCATTTGATCTGGAATTATATTTTCTAAATGGGGCATTATGGGGGATATAAATGCAAAAACTTAAAATTGACTTCCCGCATTTGCAGGAAAGCTAGTGAAACCAAAGAAAATGAGGAAAATCCAATTTTCATACAGAACACAAAAATATATTGCACCGCACTTACGTTATTTTATAATCCCACAGTTTAACCGACCAATCAGCACTGCACGTGAGAAATATGTCTGGATGATAATTATTCCAAGTAATTTCATGAATCGCCATTGAATGAGCAAAGTATGTTTGTAAAAACCGGTTGCTGTATATTTTTGAACAGCGGTACATCTGTCCTTCTTCTGTCCCAACCAGAAACAGAGTTTTCATCACTCTATGGAAGGCAATTGCAGTTCCAGCACCTAAATAACTCCAAACATTACTCATTAGGAAAAACAACTTCCAAATCTTTATTCCAAACCCTTGATATTCAATTCGGCTCCTCCTGGACCCTCCAAAGGTGGTGTTTGTGTGCGTAAATGTACTACATCTGAATATCTGAGCTCAGACTGTAAAATACTTATTTATTGAGTGTAAAAGTTGTGGAATAAAAAATTTGGTAGTGTTAAATTACTTTAAAGAGAACCCAATTTGTGACTCTGCCGTCGGACGACGCGGAGACGAAGTTCAAATTTCCATCTAAATTGCTGTCTTGCCATTTAACCTAATGTTGAATAATGTTTTTTGTTTTTATTGAATTTTAGAGTCAGAAAATTTTACCTTCCAAACTGGATTTTGATGTTTTCCTTCCTTAGGATCGCATTGGAATTTCGGATTTTTGCTGCCCGTCTTTACGTCGAATACAGCTACATTGCCATCGTAATATCCAACAGCAATTAAATAGGGGAAAGCAGGATGAATGTCGACGCATAATAAACCACTGTCGACACTGGCAACGTATTCGGGAAACGCTGGGTTCTTCAGAGTGTGAATGCAAATCATTCCGTACTGTTGCTTCACGTAGTCAACTGGTTTAATGGTTAATTTTGTAAAATTTTAATAATTTTTTTAATTTAATTTTTTTTTTTAGAACTTTTAACCTGAACCATAAGTAGCAGCAAACAAATCGTTGTATCTTGTACTCCATTTAACTGCAGTAACGGTCAAATCCCGCGCTTCGTCGTGACTAAATTTCCAAAGCGGTAAAAGCATTCCTTCGGGTAGTCGAAATTCATCCGCTTTATCTTCCCAGTATTTGAAATCTACGAGTCAAAAATATTGACAAATTAACAAAAACAAGAATCCTAATTTCCAAAATTTCTAAAATTCAAATACCCTGCATAATTTCATCGTATATATTTTGATTAACCATTCTTTCCATTATTTTAATAGTCAAGGCGATTTTAGTTAAATCCTCTCCCTAAACACAAATAATTCAAAACATGACTAAATAAACAGGAAATTAAATTTACTTGTATTTCCGCATTTTCCTCTTTTTTCTGACCCTTCACCTTCGCCTACGTTAATCAAACAATGGGAACAAATGTAATTCATGTTTTCAATTGATATTTACCATATTTTCTGCATAAGCCACGTAGGCGTCATAGATTTCTCCTTGACTGACATTACCAGATGTCACTTGTCTCGGTGGAGGAAGAGTTTGCATTTCTTGATTCTAATGCATCAATAACAATCATAATTTCTTTGTTATACGCCGTTAGAGTCAATAATGTACCCTCAGTGGTAAATTATAAGTTTGAGCCGCTCTGTCATTGTAGTTGAATTTATTAGGAGCGGGTTTTGCTATTGGTGCCTTAGGGGCTAATTCTTCAGCTTCAATTCCGCTCGCTATTTAAGAAAAAAAATTGAGTTGATGGTACTGCATTTTTAAAAATTTATACCTTTTCTGTCTCGTTCTGGAGGGCGTGTACTCACGACCTTGCTTGGGATGTCAATGTGATGTACAGTGTGATCTGTGACTGGTATTTGTTGATAGGTCATTTCCTAAAGCAATTTTCAATAAAAATTTATTTATTTCTAATTTTTGATTCGATTAATACCTTGTAGTTAAATAAAATCAGATTCTTAATTGCATTCGGATTATCAGATGTCAAAACCCGAGTCAATTCCTCTTTTAATTCCTATTATGAAATTATTTTTAATATATTAATAATAAGACATTTAGTATTTTTTATTACATTATCTGTTAATGAAAGTTGCTCTTCATAAATTCTCTGAAAAATAATTTTTTAAAGATTGAATTCATTTTTTTTTGTATTTTTTTTTTTTCTATACATTTAGTTCCTCTTCTGTTTCTTCCTCATCCTAAAATTTAACGACACAGGTGTGAATACAATGAATTTTTTTTGTGTGTGTGTAATAATTGTAACATACAAACATGGCTCCAGTTAATGACTTTGCTCTTGCTTTTCTAGCCATTTCTACTTTCCCAATTTTAGTTGCTGACGGCACAGCCGCTGGTTTTTTAGGTGGAGCCTGCAATCATTGAATTACATCAATAAATCAATCAGAAAAGTTTATCTGGATAATGTTTGAATAAATAAAGTTAATTTGCAATTACCTTGGCTGCCATTTCTGTGTTAATTAAGCTAAATTTATTAGATAAATTATAAATAAAGTCCCGAGTAGTTAATGTTAACCGCAGCTGATCAGCCAATTTATTCTAGTTGCTACGGACGCTGTAACCAAGGACAAACAGTGAGGCGGAAACGGATGCGGTTGTAAATTGTAATTTAAAAATGGCGACTGTTTACAAAGGAAAAACTTGTTGACATCAGTGATTGTATACTGATAGGATTTAAATTCTGTTACGTGCATTGGATAATTTATCCTTTATACGCTTTCAACATTGTAGCCAAGATGGACGAACTGAACACGAGTACAGAATTGAGCAATGGGGAAGAGGATGATAAAAACGAGACTACAATTTATACAGTTGGTTGTTTATACTTTTAAAAAAATATTGGCCAGATGTTGTAGTAAGGTCATTATAATTTTGATTTCTTTCAATTAGAATGGGAAGACAAACGATGTAGCTACAATTAAAAGTGAGAATAACGCTGTTCAATTACAGAAAAAAATAGGTATGGAACTAGAATTTAAAAAAATTTAAATTTTAAGAAAAAAATTTATTTTAAATTTTTTTTAGAACGGCGGATAGAAAAAGCTTGGTCGAGTTCTAAGCTAATCGATCAACAACCGAAAAAATCTTCTCTGTTGCCAATTGGAAGGTTATTACTTTAGTTATTTTATTTAAAACGAAGTTTAACGATTTTTTTAAAGACTTCCAGTCCCAAACAAGACGAATTCAACTTTAGTCACATGGGACTCAGATAGGTAGTTTGCGTCATGGATTAAAATTGATTTTATCTTAATAAAATTTAATTTTTTAAAAGTGAAACCGAGTTCGACGGCCCACTCATTTCGAATGAAAACAATGAAATTAACCAACAACTCCTAGCTAACCATAAAGACGACACATCCTTTGAATTTGACGACTTGGACCTCATTCCACCAACACCACTATCACAAAGGTGTATTTGCTGCCAAGCCAGCCAATTTTGTTCCATCCAATGAATTATTTTATGCACAAAACGGTGATTAATCCAAAACTCTTCCAACTATTAAAAATCTGATAATTATTTTCACTTTTCCAGTGCCTTGGTTTCTTTAAACAAATATGGGTTAGATCTCAATGCAGTATTAAATGGTTTATTAAGTGTTTACTCAACATTTCCATTTCAGTGTCATAAGTGAAATTTTTCTATTGTGCTTCCGCAAGTGCTAGTCAGTTTGTTATAAAGAACAGTGTTAAGTTTGTATGTATTGAATGAAAGAAAGTATTTATTACAGTTGCACATTATAAAAACGAATACAAATTGTTAATTTTAAAACCAGCCATGAGTTTCATACGTACAATGATTACTTGCTCTATATTGGCTTAATTACACACAAATTTTTACATATATATCTTAATAGAATGACCTAGATCTAGCCGCAGCTGCCAAACGCAGCACAGTTTCAGACTTGAGACACTTCATGAGCGCGACTCTACCCAGTCTTTCGCTGGCGTATTTTATTCTAACGGTCTGGAAGGAAATTAACAAATTAAATATTTTAAATACAAAAATTTCGCGTTATTTACCTGATGTTCGCTTTTTTCTGCTTCAACAACGAACAGAGCAAGTTTTTGCACCACAGGCATCAACTCCTTTTGTGTGTATCCACTGTAATGGATTAAGGTTTGAGTCTGTAATTTAAATTTAAAAGTTAGAAATTTTCACTTTTGCGTTTTCGAGAATATTTTACCCAAGAGGCATCGCGAAGCAATTTGATCGACAAGAAGAAAGCAGCGGCAGCGATAAGAGAAGGGGCAAGATGAGCCATTTCGTATCGGACCAGTGTTAATTCCATAATATACTTGGCCAGCGCATGGTCTCGTGAATTAGCTCCTCCAGCTTTCGAATTTCGTCTCAAAAAGTGAGGTGGCACCGGTCTACCCAAAGCAAAATCAAGCGTCTTCAAAATAACAATCTCCATCTGCTTAATTTCCGGCTTCTTGTAGGCATTATCAGTAACGTAAATAAAATCGTCGATCTCCGGCGCATACATTTCTTCGTATTTTGCAGCAATCAACATGGCCGTCACTCCAACCAACTGCAATTTTGTTCGATTAATTTCCAAAACCTAAAAATATTTCATTTTTTAAATTAAACATGAAAATTTTGGAGAAAAAAATTTAAGTACCTGTAAAACTCGGTCAATGATGGAGACAGTAAGGTAAAGTGTCTCTTGCTGCATGTGGTAACGATTGTGAACTTGACTTAACCAGTCGATTAAAAGGCCTCGCATTTTTGGCTTGATTTCCTTATTGTTTCCCAAATACGCTGGCCAAATCCGGTGTTTAGTCTGTAAAAATGTTTTTTTAATTTAAAAATTTAAAAATAAAATAAACTAAATTCTGAAGTATTACCTCCAAGTCACGCAAGTAATCGTAAATGTCGTTGACCCATTCCGAAACTAATTGTGGGTTTTTTTCATCCCCGTCGTCAATGTTTTCAATAATTGACAGTTGACTCTGAGAAAACGATTCCGATAATTCCAAACTACGCAACTGTTCCGACACCGATTGCAATCTCGGCTGATTGTCCATTGTCTTCTGCCACTGTTTTGTCTCGTCTACTCTACTGGAAACCTTAAGAAAGTCATACGTTAACATTTGCATATTTTACGACTTTTAACTTCCGTTACCTTTTTGCCGACCACCATTGTGGCAGGGTCGCCAAGCTTGTTTCCAATATCCCCAAGCGCCGACCGATTGGTCGGAACTTGCGGCATTTCGTTGATTTTTTTGCTTACGTTGACGTTATTCAGAGCCTAGGGTTGAAAATTTTGACGTTATTAGTGGTTCGATTGAAGCCGGGGAGGAAATTGGGGAAAAAAGGTTTTTAAATGCGAGATAATCTTACCGTGTTATTCCTATTAAGCAACGACATAGTGCTTTGTCCTGTAGTACGTTGTTAGGATTAAAAAAGTTGAAATTTAAAGGACCTTTAGACACTGGCTACCGAAACAGTCAACGCACGATCCTCGTTGATTTGAACTAATGGTGGAATACAACGCGTTAGGTTTTTAAATAATCGTTCGCTGTTTTCATTGGTCGAAATTGTTGGGGACGCGTGGTCTGGAAGAGTCGTGATTGGGCAACGTTTGTTGATTTCGTTACGTCATCGCTGAGCGTTGGAAGGGTTTGCAGACACCTACCGGTGGAATTCTCAATAATCAATGAATTCACGGTGTATTTTAATTTTAAGTAAATTAGGATCAGGTATTTAAATTTCTTTGTTTTATTTTGCGAGTTAAATAATTTAAATTAATTTGCATACGAAATAAAAAAAAATTTCAAGTTTAAAGTTTAAAGTTAATGTATATTTGTGAAAATTTTAAAGTCAAAAATATCTTTTTTTTCATATCCGATAACTTAAATCCCATTATTTAAGTTTAATTTAAAAAACTAAAAATTTTTGCGCTCTTTCCAGGTTTTCGATATTTTACGAAATCAAAATGGCGGGCCCACCTTTAACTCTCGTTCTTCAACAGGTAATTCTTGTTTACTATGTATTTTTTATTCTTATTCATACAAAATTCTCTATTTTAGACGTAACCTTACACCCTAGGAAGAGGACTGAACCATCAATTCAATAAAGTACGTATTTTTTTATTTTTACATATTTTTATTACTTATAAATGATTTTACAAAAATTTTCATTTCTTACTCTTTTGTAGTTTTATAAACTGCAAGCTTTTCTATTTTTTTCGTTATTTTTTTTGCAAGTGCTACAGTTTGCACGTTTTTCGAACCATCTGCTTTTTTAAGTATCTTACTAACAGAACCACTTTCAAGAGCGTCGATAACAGTAAATCCAAAATGGTCGCACACATAACTGAAAAATCAATTCCAATACCGTAAAACAATTTACATAAAACTCCACTTTACCAACCGTAACTGATTTAAACATTCATCAAGACATTCATTCGCTTGTTCGCTTTCAAAAACACAAACGATAGTCATAACAATATTGACTACACACTTTCTCAGTATATTTTTTACACCTATAATTATAATAATGAATGAAATACTTAATTTTTAAAATTTAAATATTTACAGTTTATCATTTCCGAGTCGTCGTCTAAGCTTTTTATTATTCCCGTATACGCTTTCAAGAACGACCGATGCAGTGAATTGAGTTCAGATGGTGATTTTTCACCGTCCTAGAACAAAATTTGAATAATTACTTGACATTCTGTGTCTTGAACAGCCATTACTGCTGTGTACGTATCCTCGAAGTAGGTTTGTAGCGAAATAAGCTCAGATAAAACCATTTTTAAATACTTTTTAAAACTTTCACCGGTCGATTCAGCCATATTTCCTAACGAGGACAAAGTATTTTCAATTGCAGCTTGGCCGAGATCTAAGTTCTGATGCAATTGATTGAATAATTAACTGCGTAAACAGCAAAAAGGGGTGAAATTACACTTAAGTTCTTGAGCAGAGCAGCAACAACGTCGTCGCATAAATAGAAAACGTGTTTTTTGATTGACAGACAAATTTGGTCGAGTAAATCGAGAGTTGCGACGTAAAGTTTAGGATTGTCAGCACATTCTAGTGACGTAATCAAGTATGGTTTGATTTCGTCGATGTGGCGTGAAAATGATCCTCCCAATGCTGAATAAAGAAAACTAATTTGCTAAACTTGAAATTTGAAATACAAGAAAGGAACTAAACCTTTGACCATTAGTATTAAATTCTTTATCATTGTACAATGCAGCTTTTCTGAATCGTATTCAATCTTGCACGGAATGTTGTTGACCAGGAAAAGCAAGGGCTTGACAGACATTTCACTAATTTCACGAGCGTGGTCGAAATTCAAAATGGCCACAAAACGCTGAAAGAGTGGATGAATACTTTATCAATATTGTAACATTTATTTCTTACCTTCAGATTGGTACATAGAGTCGATACATTGCCGATACGTTCTGAAAGATCTGCGTTTTCTTTCATCAAGTTTTGCAGTCCAGTTGCAATCATTTTTGTTGTGTTATAAATTGGGGTATAGCAATCCTGTTTTACGGTAAATTAAATGTTAATTTTAAAATTTTACTCTTATTACCTGTGAGGAATACAGTATTAAATTTTTCACTGTTTTATTAAGAGCTAATATCAACTTGTCATTAATATCTGGTCTTTAAGAAAGGGCAATTAAGAAGTTAATAATAAAAATTATTAATTCACATTACCTTTTCATAGTTACAAACAAATAGTACATAATCGTATTGAAATGTTTGGACAAACAATAAGTATTTGGTTTTATTTTCTCATTTTTAAAATCACAAACAACTTCGGCTAACTCGGCTAAAACCTAAAAGATTAAAAAAGATTTAAAAAAAGTTAAATTTATAAATTTTATTGCAAATACCTCACAAATTTCAGTTGCAACTGCAGTATTGGCATCAAAACAAGGCAGAAGTGCACGCACGAGTTGTGCTATGTACGCTATTACTACCTGCGATTCCACTAACTCTCTGCAAATGTGAACTATTGTTTGTGCTGTGGTGTTTTTTACTATTTGATTTTCATTGCTGAGTAATTTGTTCAACAATGGCAGAGCTCTGTCAACTGCTACATCAATGTCCAATAACTCAGTCGTAACAGCATCTATAATAAAATTCCTTATTTTCCACAAAAATTAAGGAAAATGTATCATTAAAACTCACTAAATGCTTTAACAGCTGTATACAGCGAGCACCAATTGGGATTTTTAACTTTTTCTTCCAAAAAATCGAGAATATAATTAACAACCCAGCAGTATGCTGGACAATACGCTGCAAACGACGATAGACAATAATGTAAATGAAGAAAACAATCATCATTAATTTCTTCTTCATTACAGTGTTCTTCCACCTAAAATATTTTCTGATCACTTAATATTTTCTCTTATTCTTATAGGAAACCTGTTTTTCAAACACATGCAACAAAGCAGGCAGAATTTGCTCCAATGTGTCCCGGAAAAAGAAACAAAATCCTCCACCAACTCTATTTTGGTACTGAAAGTAGAATTTAGTGTCACACATCAAAAGGTAGGCCATTTTCAAATATATTATAAATCTGACTTATAATTAACATGGAATTTATAAGTTTAGTTTTCCGTGATTGTGATTTTGTTTACTTGGCAAAGACGATCACAAAACTCCGTAGCGTGAAAACTGACTTCTTTGCTGTTACTTCTTATGGCGTCAGCAATGACCTGTTTGTGAATTGTTGCAAGTAATGTATGGTAAGGGTAGATATTGACAAAATGTTGTCACTTAAACTGATTCAAACGTTTTATCCATATCGTGAAGGCTTTCGTAGAAAGTTTTCATGATGCGTTCCAAGCTCACAAGAGATGACAGTTGAATTTCGATGTCATCAGAGCGAGTCAGATCGCATATTATTTTCGTTATTGCGTGACACACGTTGTTTTTTCTCAAAACCGGTGTTAGGAAATCCAGTGCGTGAGGTAAAGTGTTGAGCGAAGCTAATTTCACGCATTCGCTGAAATAATTTTCCTCAAAAGTCACGAATTTCGAGGTTAAACTTGGATTTACTTTTTTTCACTTCTCATTCCGGCCAAAATGGCTGCGCAAATGTCCTTAGAATAATCAACATCGAACTTGTGCTTTGATCTGTCTTCGTTGATCCACTGAAAAGATATTTTCAGTTATTTGTGATTAGTGGGATTTTCTGCTTACGTAAATGTGACCCAGATAACTGATGACTTCCAAGCTTTCAAACAGACAGTGATCTCCAGTTTCGACATTAGAAGTGACGTTTTTAGCTAAAATGCTCGTCAACTCCGGCCACTGTTTGCGAGACAGTTCCGCACTTGCAATGATGGCCACACATTCTCCTATGTACGTCGAACCGACCACGGAAGTGCCCAAAGCCGAAAGAAGCTAAATTTCAATTCAAATTTGCTTGTTAATGCACTTTTGTTTTGAAAATGAAGGAACTACGTTTTGTTTGACTATGCTGCGATATCTGGGTCCGAGTGAGAACCATTCTTGACCGAATACAATAACCCGTCCTTTTGAGTCGATGCTAAAGACGCGTCGCAGTTCTTCGGCCGCAACTTCTCGAACGCAGGGTTTGAGTGAATTTATGCACAATATGTCGGATAATGTCTTTAAATATTCGTGCTTAAAATAAAAGAGATGTTAAGCAATTTTTTACTTATAATTACTTAGTACCTACTTACCAAATTCAGTTTTGCGTAACTCAGCAATAACTTAATCGTGCTGTCCGCTGTATTGTCCTCGTAACTTTTCCCTGAAAATTATTATGATAAAAAATGAAAACAAATCGGTAATTTTGTTTGTACTTGATGCAGCGATTTTTTTCACTCCTGGTAGAATAATGTCGATTGGTGGCAACAGTTTTCTGGCAATCATTTCGGTGAGGTTTTAAATCCTTGTGGTTTACTCGGTAATTTTTAGTTCTCGATCGCTGCTCGAAATGGATAAATAGTAATGTATCAATAATGAATTGCTCGCGAGACATACTAATGTGTTAGTACTGTGGTATTATTGCATAATTATTTATTACTTCATTATTATCAAAATTTAAGAGGTTACAGTCAATAATTTTCAGGTTCAAAATTTCTTGATTTTATTTAAATAACAATGATATCACTATCAGATACCGTCCTATCTATTTCAGAGAAATCTCTACATTGTATGAGTAAGAAAATATATTAATTATATTCAACATTAAATAAAATTAATACGACAATAGGTAAGGAAGACATAATTACAAGCAGGAAAGATACAAATGAAATTGCAGAACTCAATACTGTTAAGTTAAACTATAATCTCAATTTTAAACCAATAATTTTAAATTCAAGTGTTTTCGCAGGAAGAATGCATGACAAAATTATCTTATATAATTCATGAACCCTCAAATACGCCCAAACTCAGAAAAGCTGCTGCTCTAGAATTGCAAGAATTTCTCAATCCGAAATTAGACGAACCAAAGAAATGGAATTCGCTTCCACAAGACGTCAAAACAACCATTAAACAAAATGTAATTACAAACAATATAATTTATTATAAACCAATTTTCCAATGTTTTAGATATTTGATGCATTGGGCACTGAAGAATCAAGGCCCAGTTACATAGCCCCATGCATTGCACACATTGCAGCCATGGAATTACCCTTTTGTCAATGGCCAGAATTAATAAACAATATTATAAGCAATATAACAAGTCCAGATACATTCGACTCTTTAAAAGAATCCTCACTCGACGTTGTTGGTCAATTATGTCATATTTTCGCTTCTGATGAAGTAAAATATTTTTTATTTTAAAAAAATTTTTAAATTTTAAATTTTAAATTCTTAAAAATTTCTATTAGGAATGCGAATGTGAAATTTTAAACGATTATGCCAAGGGTATTTCAGAAGCAATTATGTATGGAATGACTCAAGACACAACTAGGTAAATACTAGATATTGTTTATTAGCAAATTAAAAAGTTTTTTTTATTATTTGTGTTTAGTAATTACATAAAAGTAGCAGCCACGTCTGCATTAACTCATGCATTTCGGTGGGTGAAAGACAATTTCGAAAGCGAATCTGAGCGTCATTTTCTTTTGCAATTGGTTTGCTATTCTGCGCAGTCGAATGACATTGAGCTCAGAATTGCTGCTTTTAAGTGCTTAACGGTGATTGTTTTGTTCTATTACTCGTCAATGGAGCTGTATATGAAACCCACAATGTTTCCAGTAATTCATTTTATTTATTTTATGATGAAACAATAACTTTAGATGTATTTTTCAAAAATACAACTCCGTAGATCGCCACGGAAGCATTGAAAAGTGATCGAAGCGAGATTAGGGATCAAGGGATTAATTTTTGGATGAATATATGCACGATGGAAGGAAATTTACAGAAAGATAACACTCCGTTTGAATTTTGGAATTCAATTGGATTTGATAAACCACCCAACTTTAAAAGCCGCTCTTACGTTAAGATGGCAATACCGTATCTTGTGCCCATATTATTGCAACAATTTCTGGAAGAGGTATTGTAATGAAATTTTACCCTAAACATAACTTACTAAACAAACAATTTCTATAGAAATCATTTAACGAAAATTACGATGAAAGTGAACATAGCGTTATTGACGATTACCTCTACTATTTGACGTACAGTTATAGCGATTCGGTGTATCCTTATTTCATTCGTTTTATTGAAGATCAGATGAAAGATAAAGATATCAGGCGTCATTGCGTTGCTTTTAATCTGATTTGTAGGTGTAATTTTTAAGATTGGTAATTGAAAGTTACTAATTATGTTGATTTTCAAGTGGTGGTTGATTGTAAACATTTGAAAAGTCTCGTGAAATCAGCGATGCCGTTTATCCTGGAAATGTTTGAAGACAAACGAGATGAAATTAAGTGCTATACACTAAAAATG
This sequence comes from Stenotaenia linearis, assembly GCA_034700445.1. NCBI lineage: Eukaryota > Metazoa > Arthropoda > Chilopoda > Geophilomorpha > Geophilidae > Stenotaenia > Stenotaenia linearis. Next base: position 28,956 of record JAQIXT010000095.1, read on the forward strand.
ATTCGTGACACTTACAATAAAGGCCCCAGCACTTACTTATCCGAACCATACATCAAACCTTTAATACAAACCCTTTTCATGCAGTTGAATTCGTCCGTTGTGGTTACAACTGCAGCTTGCGAGGTTTCCTTTCTTTGATTACAAATTACAAATTTCTCTAAAATTTAATGAATTCTATTTTTTAAACACAAGGCGTTAGCAAGTTTAGCATACGCTGCATTCTTTACACCGTCAGATGCCAATCCAGACGATCAAGATGATTCTTTAACTTTCATGCCATCAAATAAACATCTCTTTCAACTTATTGTGCATAGAATTTTAGATGCAGCGTGCAGGTAACATTACAGTATAACCCAAAACTTGTGTTGTAATTCGGTATTTTATATTTAATATAGAACTGATGTAGTTTGTCTGTGTAAACCAGCTTGTTACGCACTGAGAGATATAATTCAATATACACCTGAGGATTGTTACGATACTTTCAAGGAATTGACTAGAGAGATTTTAGATCGAATTTTGTCGGTCATTCAGACGGAGTCTGCGCCGAATGTTAACGGTGTAGAGAATGACGAATTACAAACGTGCTTGGTTACGTCATTAGAGGTAAAATCGTGAAACACTGAAAAATGAAGGGAAAAAATGAAGTTACTGTTTTAGGGAGTCTTAAAAAGGGTGCGACCTGATGACGCACCTGAAATTTGCGACAACATTGTTTTTACCTTAATACAAATGTACAACTGTACTAAATACAAGAATGCCAACTTACGGAGAGCTGTTTTAGAAATCGTGTCTATTATTCTTTTAGGTATAAAATTCATTTTTCTTAAAACTATTCATTAATTTTCAATTTTTAAGTTTTGGGAGACAAATTCTTGATGTTTGCGTGCTTAGTGGAACCGGTTCTTTTAACGGGGCTGAGCGTCTGCAACGAGGAAGAAGTATTTTTAACATTTCACACTGTTACTTCATATTCCCTCGAGTTTTATTTTCATAGGTGTATACAATTTCCTTACGTTTAACAAGAGGAATCTATAAAACGTTGGGTTGGAAAGTTTTACCTTACTGTCACGCAGTTATTCCTATTTTGGCAAAGCATTTAAAGGTATTTAATAATAATTCTTTAGTAAATATAAATTAAATTATTTCTCAGAGCAATGAAATTCGTGAGTCGCTGAAAAGAGAAATACTATTAGTGTTTGAAGCTATTATATTGGGAGTCGGTCCGGCCATCAAAAGTTATTTGAGTACAATATTACCAAGTATGATTGAAGCGTCACAATTGGAAATATGTCAGGTAGTGAAGTTTTCAAGGGGCAGCGAGGAAATGAGGCTAAAATCAACATTCTTTGCAGTTTGCCTATCTAAATGTTTACTCCCACATCATAAAAGTCTTAAAAGACGACGGAGATGTTTATTTACTAATGCAACCATATATGGCGGGAATAATGCGATTGGTTGCATCGATAGCCGACGATATGTGTCGGTCCGACGTATCCGTAACGGCTGCTTGTGATTTGTTAACGTAATGAAACTATAGAGAAATTTTGTATTTTTCTAAAACTGTTTTCTAGGAATATTTGTTCGACCCTTGGTCCAAAAGTGAGAAAAATGGTGGATTCAAAACTAATCGAAGACATGATAATCAACGGAAAATTATCAGCAGTGGACAAAACGAGAGCAGCAGCCACTTGTGCTTACATAGAAATGGAAAAATTAAAAAACTTGAAAACATGATTTTATTTATTTATTTCAATCGTTGTAAAAACGTTGATTTTATAAAATATTCGTCGAATGTATATTGAAATTGAAAATCAATTAAAAAATTGGAAATTATTTAAATTTTTTAAATTTTTTTTTTGGTCTGCCATCTGACAACAACGCAAGCGACAAACCGCCATTGTAATCAAACAATGACATGTTTCCGCACAGTTGTCAGAAACTTGGCGGTCGCAGTTTTACTGAAATCATTACTTCACACTGCTACTGTAAGCAGTTGAAAGTTAAAAAATGAACAAGTACAGTGATTCATAATGGATGTAATCATTTTATTAGAAAAATCGGCTTCGGAGGGTAATAATTAATAGAAAACATTGTGTGATTTTAAAACATCTTTCTGTGTTTAGATGATATTGAATCGACCAATGCTCAAGCCATTTTGGAACAAACTGCTCAATCTAATTTAGTAATTATGTGTAATTGATTAGTTTGTCGGTTCTAAATGAATGCTCGATTTTAGCAAGAGTTTATGAGAACTGTGTCAAACAGTTTATGCCTTCCAAACATCAGTCCACTGGCTCGGAAAGGAGCTGCGACGTTTCTCGCAAGACATCTCGCGTCTGAACGGCCGGGATTGCAGTTGGAGTATCGGAGAAATTGGTTTTCGTTTCCGCAAGAAATTCGAAATGAAATTAAAAGCAACGTAAGAAAGGAATCGATATATAAATTGTCGGTTTAAATCTTTCTGCGATTCCAAGGTACTCGGCGCTTTGGGTTCCGAAGAAACAAGCCCGAGCTCGATAGCCGGGTGCATAGGCGCCATTGCTCGGTTGGAGTTGCCGCGTGGTCAGTGGCCCGACGTGATAAACGTTCTTTCGTTCAATGTGACGAATTCTGGGAATTCGATGGTAAAGATCGCGACGTTAGAGGCCATTTCGTATCTGTGCAAAGACATTGTAAGTCGTAATTTGAGAAAAATGTTCTTAATACATAATATGGAATTTTAGAAGGGTAAAGTGTTGGAATCGAAGTCGACTGGTATACTGAGGGCAATATTGTGCGGGATGAAAAGGGAAGAAGAGAGGTAGAAAATGATTTTTTTTTTAAATTATTATATCTGACTCATTTTCTAGTGTACGAGTAAAAATTAAAGCTACGACTGCTCTTTTGCAAGCACTGAGTTTGATCAAAGCAAACTTTGACAACGAATCAGAAAGGCACTTAATAATGCAACTGGTTTGCGAAAGCACTCAGTCCGAAGACATCGATTTGAAAGTTACCGCACTCAAGTGTTTGGCCAAAATCGTGTCGCGTTATTATAAACACATGGAGCATTACATGGGCATAGCCTTGTTCTCAGTAAGCGCACTGAGGTTATTATTAACCAATAGTAACTTGTGAAAATGCTAGATTTCGATAGAAGCCATGAAAAGTGAAATTACAGAAGTAAAATTGCAAGGTATTCGGTTTTGGTCAAATATATGCAAAAAAGAAGAGGCGTTTCTGCTGAAGCGATCCATGGAAGTAACTGTAATAGTGGAAGTAGAGATTACTAGTTTGTTGTTTATTCATTTAAATGGTGATATTTTTCCAGGATTCAGATCAATCTGAAATTAACGTTTGTTTCTTTTACGCAATGGGAGCTGTGCAGTACATTGCTCCCATTTTGTTTCACACATTAATTACTCAGGTTGGTAACATCAACTGAAATTCACTGCAAAAAAAATCGGATTCACAAAAATTCGTAAATTTTAGGATATGAGTAATTGCGAAAGCAAACAGAACCCATTCAGTGCCGCTGAGTCGTGTTTAAGGCAAATGGCGGCTTGCTGCAAAGATAAAATTGTAATTCTATTGGATTTTGTCAACGAACACATAAAAAGTCCCGAATGGCGACAACGTAACGCGGCTGTCGTTTGCTTTGGTGCAGTCATCGGTTCGGTCAACGGGCCTGACACTGACGAGTTGTTAAGACCCTTGGTTGTTGAGATGTTACCCGTGATGATGGAATTGTTAGTCCAGGATCCGAGCAGTCAAGTGAAAGGTTCGGCTGCAATTGCTATTGGTGAGATGCAGATTTTCATACCGGTGATGTCGGATGAGATTGTGAGTTCTTTGATCAAAGTTTTCATGCAAGGGTTAAGCGCAGAACCAAAAGTTGCGGCCAAAGTTTGTAAAGTTAGAGAATTTTATTACTAATAAGAAATTACGGTGTTCAAGGAATTGCTTTTTGGTATTTAGGCGCTTGAACAACTTGCAGAATTTATTTATGATGATGAATTAGAGAATAAAGAAGATTATTACTTTGAACCACTCGTTGAAAAACTGCTAGAAACTGTGAATAGGTAAAACATATTTTTAAAACGTTATTTTTTTGTTTTTGTATTTGTTGATTTTTTTTCAACAGACTTGATTTCTATAATTCTGGTTTATACGGTGATGCATTTGCGGTTTTAAACGAACTGATTGAATTAACTCCAAAAGTAAGTCGAGGAAGTTTATCTTTTATATAGCAGGATCAACTGGTATTTACAGAACTGTTACAACACGATCGCTAAAACAATGATTGCGATTATGAATTGCTTTAAACAAATGCTGACTTCGGGGCCTCAAATTCAAACTGACCAAGACCAAGCTCAATATAATGAATTTTTGACGCAATTACTTATTACCTCGCAGGTAAAATATTATTATCGACACTTTTGAATGAAAGTGAATCATCGTTGATGTTTTTGAAGGCAATACTCGGTAAATTACACTCGGAAGACCTACCTCAAACCTCTGATTTGTTGATGGCGGCCATTCTTGAAATTTTGAATAACACTAAAGTCAAGTCGAAAGACTTGGAAGCAGAAGCTTTTAATGCGGTTAATTTGATTTGCAGTGGTAATAGTTATTGAGTAAAACACCAATAGGTTAAAATAGTGGCAAATCATTTCAGAATTGAAGGAAAACTTCATGAAATATCTCGATCCATTTTTACCAATTCTTATCGCGACTTTAAAAAGCCAAGATACAATAGTGAGTTGTAAAAAAACTTGAAATTTGTTAATTGTTTACATAATTTCTTAAGGTTTTAACCGCTGCTGTTAACGTGACGAATGAAATTGTCTGTTGCTTACCAAAAGCCGTTCTTCCTCACTGTGATGAATTTGTTAACATTTTGTTGGAACATTTGATTGTAAATTTCATACGTTTTACAAGAACAATGTTAATTTTTGTTCTTTTTGTAGTCTAACAACACTTCCCCACTGTTCAAACCGGAAATTCTATCAGCCGTGGGAGAGATTTCGTTGGTTATTGGAGCTAACGTGAAAAAATACGTCAATCCAATTTTCACAGCTGTTCTGCAACAGTTGTCGCAAATTGAAGACGATTATGATATAATTAGATGTATCAACTTCATGGAACAATATTTGTCCAAAGTTTACCAAAATGTAGAGGATAGTGAGTAAAAATTGGTGTAATTTCAATTCAAAACGTTAATTTTGACGTTATTCCATCAGTTGAACTGCAACCGATCATTAACTCGCAGTTTACAACGATGCAAGCGCTCAAACTTCAAGCGTCGAAAGTCGTGGCCATTTGTAATAACAATAAACTCGACGAATCCGATTTCGAGTGAGAATTTTAATGAGATGTAATTTTGGGAGTAAAAAAGTTGATTTTTTTTAAAGGAAATTAATTAGCACGTTCGCAGACAACGTTAAAAATGTGCTGTCGGCGAAAGATTGCGATCAAGTTATGATCGACGACATTTCTGATGTCATTAAAAACACATCGGATTTAGAATTGGAGTGAAATTAATGGGAAAAGATATTAAAATCGTGTGTAGTTATTTTCTTTTCGAAATGATTTCAGTAGTGGAAATAAAAAAATTGTATCTAATAGATTTGTGTATTGTTTGAAAACTTAGTTACACAATAGTTGCACAATGGGAGAGTTGAATTCCTTTGTTGAATATTTTGCATTGAAATAAGTAAATTATGTGTTTGGTACCAAAGAACTAAATCTTCAGAATAGGACAGATCAATATGATAAATAGCAACATGAATATTTTAAATATCTTAGAAAAATCTCTTTCCCAAGGTTCGTTTAACCCTTTTTTAAATTATTATTATTTTTAAAAAAATAAATAAATTGGGTTTCAGACGAAGTAGAATCATTAGAAGCCTTGTTCATCCTGCAACAAAATTCACAGTCCAACTGGGTTAAAACAATGATATAATTACAAAACACTTAATTCTAATTTCAAAACTTACAACAGAAAGAATTTATGATGAAACTTTCCAACATTTTATCACAACGATGGAACACGAGTGAAACACGTAAAGCAGCGGGAATTCAGTTCCGTCGAGAGCTCATTGCAAGAGAAGGTGAAAAACAACAAATTGAAATCGATGCTCGTTGGTTGTCGCTCAAGGACGACGTTCGGCAGTGGATCAAAGATAATGTCGCCATTTGATTCGGAGGTTTCGGAATTTCAGATTTTCTAATTTCTTTTATTTAATCAGATTGTTGGAAGTTTGGGATCGGATGACAATTTACCGTGTCCAGCCGCACAGTGTCTGGTTGCGATTGCGGCTATCGAGTTTCCGATCGGCCAATGGTCAGAGTTGATTAGAGTTTTGATCCAGAATGTAACCAACTGTAAGAGTTCGAATGGGACGAAAGAAGCGTCGTTGTATTGTATCAGCCAGTTGTGTCAAGCAATTGTACGTTTGATTTTGAAGAATCGCATTTTTTTGGAGATGAAAAATGATTTTTTATAGATGGGCGATGGAAGGCAAATGCTGGTGGAGAATTCAAATGCGATTCTTAAAACGTTTTGGATCGGCATGAAAGACGCAAAGTTTGATTTTGTTTTGATTTTTTAAAAATAGATGTTTGACTTTTATATTGTTGAATAGCGAAAAAGTTGTGATTGAAGCTACGAATGGTTTGAAAAATGGATTGGAATTATTCGGTTGTAACTTCGAGAACGAATCTGAAAGAGAACTGATCATGCTTGTCGTTTGTGAGACTGCGCAATGTGCAAATCCTGAAGTCAAGATCGCTGCTTTTCGGTGTCTAACTGGTATTGCACTGCTTTATTACGAATACATAGACAAGTTCATGGATCCACGAATATTTGCAGTGAGATTCTTAGACCAGAAATCTGTTTGACATTTAATTCTTTGATCCTAGATATCAACTGAAGCGTTAAAACGTGACGCAATACCTGTCAGATTAGAAGTAATTGAATTTTTGAGGGAATTATGCGAAATCGAGATGGAATTAAAGGTTAAAAATACTTGAAATTGTAATTACTCTTAAGTTAACGTCTTTGTTTTTGTCAAGACAAGAAAGACGAGTTATCCTTCCGAAGAAAACAACATCACTAGAAACATTTTCTTTACTAACAAAGCCTTGACGCACTTGATGCCGATTTTCATGGAACTTCTTTCACGATACGTTAAATCATCCGAGAGTTATTTGGAGGAAATTAGTAAAGAGTTGGACGAAACTTGGGACGTTTACGTTTCTTTTTTGAGAGAATTAGTCAGTTGTTGTAAATATTCGAATATTTCAAAGTTTATTATTGATTTTGGGATGAAAAATATCGACAAAGCCGAGTGGAAATACCGCAACGCAGCTGTGTCTGCGTTAAGTATGTCAATTTAAGTGTTTTTGTATTTTTTTGAGTGAAAACTGAAAATTTCAGGTACTGTGGTTTCGATGGAAGCGAATTTATTGGAGAATTTTTTACCCTTGTTTGTGCAAATGATGTTGCAAGATGAAAACGTTAAGGTCAGGGCCTCGTCGGCGTACGTCATTGCAAAGATGTGTAACGGTGGGAACATAAAAGGGTTAGCGTCCTCCCAAATTCTCTTACCGGCGTTGGTTATGGGATTGAGTGATAGCAGTGAAGTCGCGCTTAATGTTTGCGAAGTAAAGAGTTTGGTTTTTTTTTTGTATTTACGTGTTTTAAGTCGAATTTTAGTCGATAGGATGTTTGACGTTGGGCGGTGTGGAGACTCCGATTGAATATTTTGAAGAAATTGTGGAGAAATTAGTTGAATTGATAAACAGGTGTCTAAAAAGAGACTTGAGATGTTTTTTTGTAATGAAGTTTTGGTGTTTAGGTATGATGGAAGTAGTCGGTTGCACAAAAGTGCTGCGTGTGCTTTGTATTATGTCGCAGGGGAGAATAGAAAGGTGAATTTAGGAGAGAAATTTTATAAATATTTTTATTAATTGATGTTTACAGAAAGGTCACTTTGCAATTCACAAAATTGCTTTAGCAATCATGCAGCACTTTCGGCCGGGAGCCTCAGAAACTCAGTCGAGTGACTCTTTGATATATTTACACTTAAGTTTGGAGGTTAATATGTACTAATTTTTTAAAAATAGTTAATTTTTCTTCTTAAACTCTCTTCTGTTTATAGAATTTTTTGAAGCATGTGACTAGTGAAAGTATCGTTCAAATTTGCCACATGATTCTTGCTGTTTTGATAATTAATAACACGAGTACTGTGAAATTGAATCCTCAAGTTGTAGCTGTAATTTCAACACTAATTAGAGGTTTCTACATTTCCTGAGAAATAACTGAATTAACATTAAATTTGAATTAAATTACAGAATTAGGAGACAAATTTACCAAATACATGGAACCATTTAGACCTTTTCTAGTTACATTACTTCAAAGAGATGTAATTAACCACAAAAAGTACCAAAGGCCTTACTTAAATTGGCATTTCTTGCAGTTACAATCAGCCATAACAGTCATAAGCGAAATATGTGCGGCCACCGCTGAAAAAATGGCACCTTACACTGAAGACATAATTAAAATTTTAATATCAAAATTAGGAGTAAGTTAAATATAATTTAATCGAATGATTAAATCGAAATCTTTATTTAAAGGGCAAACGAATCAGCTTAAGTGTGAAAAATCAAATTTTACTACTTCTCGGGGACTTTGCATTAGCTCTAGGCCCGATCTTTAAAATCTACATGCAATCAGTTATAGACCAAATCGCGATGTTGCAAGTTGAACTAGACGAATCACACGTGAACTCAGTAAGACATTCTCTTACTTCCCCAACATTTATAACAACGTCCTTCAATTCAAGGCTGAATTTCTGCACGTACAAACGGAATTCCATCGACACGTTTTAAAGACATACAAAGGAATACTTCTCTGCATAGAAGGCGACGAGAAAGCTCGTTTCAGTACACCAAATATAAAACTCCCAAATGAATTTTAAATAATTTCTACTTCTCTAGTCGTTACCCAATCAATTCTGCGCGGTACATCAAGCATCATCAGTGCTATTTCTCAAGTTGTGGAACATTTAGACAATTTTTTCGACAATTTTATCCCAAGATGCATCGAAGAACTAACGTACGTTAAAGTTATAACAACTTTGAGTTGTGAATATCTTTTTGTGTCTTTGCAGAGACGTGTGCGGCATAGTTGAACCGAATATGCTGCACTTGTTAAACACTAAACCAATTTTCAAACTAATTGATGTTGCAAAAAAGTCGGAATCGGAAGAAATAAGAACTGCAGCGCATATAATTTCAAACAAAATTAAAATGTTGAAGAACGACACCAATATATCAAAAAACTTCTTACGAAGAGGTTTGGAATATGTTTTAAAATCATTTTCTACTGAATCAATTAGGCCAACGTTTTAATACTTAAATTACAATGTTTTGTGGTACTTTAAAATATTATAATTTCAAAAAAAAAATTGGACAATTTCAAAAATGTTATTCAAAATATTGAAAACTTTTGTATAAATTAAAAAAAAAGTGAAACAGGAAAATAAAAATAAAAAATTTTTTTTATTAATATTTGTTGCGCAATCTGTTGGCATTTTTTTATTTTTTGTTTTGATTGATGAAGGCTTAGTTTTAATTCGATTCAAATAAGTCGAGCTAAATTTACAAGTAAATAAAACGTTAAAATGCCGGAAGAAAGCAAATCAAGTGTTTTGAAAGTCAAATTGATTAAAGGTAAAGCAAAAACTCAAAAACATTTTGAATTTGCGTAATTTATTTAAATTTTTTATCAGACCAAGCAAAATTTGATATATTACATTCAGATGCACCATCTCCAACAGATCCGAGCTGGGTAAAGAAAATTAAATCATTTATAAAAGAAATAAAATAAAAATTTATTTCAGCAAGGTTATGTGATGAAACTGTCGACGATTTTATCTGAAAACAATATCAGTCCCGAATTCCGCAGTATTGCTGCAACTAAATTACAAAATGCGCTTTCGGCCAAAGATGGTGGTGTACTTCAAATGAAATATGATTATCGATGGCTCTCGTTCAATAAAAACATTCGTCAACACATCAAAGACAACGTAAAGTACAACCCCAAACGTTTATTCTCTGTAAAACTTCATTTTCCGATTATTAGATACTAAAATCATTGGGCACTGACACAGTAAACCCCAGTCCTGCAGCGTTGTGTGTTGTTTCGATAGCAGCTGCTGAATTTCCCAATGGACAATGGCCTGATTTGATGAACAGCTTGATTAGGAATATTGTTGATGGAAGTAGCTCCGAAACCGTGAAAGAAGCGTCGTTTCAAACTATTACGTACCTTTGCTTAGAATTAGTTAGTAACTTTCATTTAAATTCACTTAAATTGAGTGTTTTTAATTAACAAAATCATTTTTCTAAAGGGTAATGATGGTAGACATATTTTACTGAAGAATGCACATGCAATACACAAAGCTATTTTATTGGGGATGAAAGATGCCAAGTTATTTTATAATTAATTTTTGTTGACTTTTATTTACTCATTCAATTTGTTTGTTTGTATTTTTAGTCCTAAAGTTGTAATTGCTGCTATAAATGCTTTGGAAAATGCAGCTGATTTGTTTAGCGCCATTTTTGAGGTGATGTCTGAAAAGCAGTTATTGATGCAGATGTTGTATGATGCTACTGAAGTTAATGATGTTGATGTTAGAGCAGCAGTGATACAATGCTTAAAGAGTCTTGTGTCGTGTCATTATCAGAGTTTGGAAGATTGTATCGATCCAGTATTTTTTGAGGTGAAACTGTTATAAAGTAATTTGATCGAAGGTTGAATTTTGTGTTTAGATTGCAGTTGATTGTTTGAAAAGCGATACTAAGGCTTTAAGGTTTAAGGCTATTGATTTTTTCAAAGAAGTTTGTTACGTTGAAGATGAACTGAGACAAAAAGTAAGAGTTTTTTTTAGAAAGATGTGTTTTGTCGTTAAATTATGTCTGTGTTGCAGGCAATTGCAAATGGAGACGAGTTTTATGAAAATCGTTTCTACACTCCTAAATCGTTAGCGTTTCTTCTTCCTACTTTTATGGAGTTACTTACAATATACGTAAAACATCTAATTTTCTTTTTTATTTGTTCAATTTTTGTTTTTATAAAAAATTTAAAAAAATTTCAGATGGTAGATGAAAACTCGATTCAAGGTGAAAACGAAATGTGGAATAAATATCTGGGTTTTTTAAAAGAATTAACTATCTGTTGTGGGCATTCTAACGTGGATCAATGCATAATGAATTTCATTAGAGATAACATCATAAGCAGTGAATGGCAAAATCGTAAAGCAGCCCTTACAGCGTTCAGTAAATACGAAATCGAAATATCGATGAAATAAAATCTTTATAATCATTTTTAATGCAGATACCATAGCGACAGATAGTGGGAACAGTTTCGAGCCATTGGTATTACCATTGATACAAATAATGGTTGAAGATGAGAATGTGGAAGTGAGAGCAACAGCTGCTCAGGCTGTCTCTGAAATGTGTAACAATGTTTTGCAAAAGGAACAGTACCAAGATGTTCTTTTACCTGCACTTTTGGATGCGTTGCATGATGAAATCAGCGTTGCAACTATTGTGTGCAATGTAATTAGTTAACAGTTTCAAGATTTCTTTGTCTTAAGTTATAATTTGTGTTGTTCGCAGGCAATTTCGTATTTGGCTCACGCAGGGAAATGGAATCAGCCAAGATATTTTGTTACTGTTGTGCATTTGCTGCTGGAAATGATTTCTAGGTTCAAAGTTTTATTTTATTTTGAAGTGAAAAAATTGTATTTTGCTTTTTCAGATCTGAAGTTGATAATCGATTGCAATGGGAAGCTGCGTACACACTTCATTTTATCGTAGGAAAAAATCAAACAGTAATTATTTTATATTGGTTTTAGTTATAAAGAAGTAAAGTTGTTGTGTTGTAGAAATGTTACTACGCTGCTCACAAAACTGCGTTAAAGATAATTCCAATTATACAGCGATTATCTGGAACCGAATTGTGTCACGAGTCTTTGTCGATTTTACACATTACTTTAGAAGTAAATTTTTTTAAATTAATTTTTAAAAAATTTAATTATTTATTATAATTACAGACATTTCTGAAACGATTGCCGTTAAAAATCGCTAGTCAAATTTCAGATATGGTTATGCAATCATTAGCTGAACTCATAAAAAATAAACTTGAAATGCTATTGGAGATAAATTTACTTCCATTGATATCCACTCTTATTAAAAGTTTGTAGCAAATGTGAAAAATTTTATTTCTAATTTAAATTTTGTAATCATTATAGATTCAGGGTGCTATTTTAGGAATTATATAGAGGAATTTAAAGTGTACTTGTTAGCTGTAATAGAAAAGGACAAAGAACCGGTAAAAGTTTTAAGTTTAGTTTATATTTTTGCATTTATAAAGTATTGTTTTTCTACTTTAAAGAACATTGCTGGAATTCGTTTGATTCGAGATTTGAGCCAGGTAGTCGGTGATGGGATTTTACCACACTGCGAGGAAATAGTTCCTTTATTGCTTTCTAATTTACGTGTAAGAAAATCAATTTATTTCGTTTAAACACCTCAAATTAACATTTTTCAGGGGAATGACGCCAATCGAGCCCTAAAAAAAGAGATTCTATTAGCTCTTACCTTTATTATTTTGGCAATTGGCGAAAACTTTGATGATTTCTTAGAAAATACTATTTACACTCTAACAAGCATTCAGGATCGAATGGATACAGTTCACATAACAAATGTGCGATATTTAATTTAATATTTTTTTACAATGAAATGAATTTCCCTATTTCTCTAGCTAAATTTACACAATCTGGTTGAAATGCACAAACATCTATTAAAACCATACAGAGCTATAGTACATGTCTTCAAAAATGACAAGAAAAAATCAGCTGGTAACAAAAATCGAGAATTCCAAACATAAAATCAAATAACTGAATTATTTCAGCAATCATGAAGAAACTAGAACCATCTTTGGTTAACATCATTGAAATCATTACAAAAATAACAAAGAAACAAAACCCACAGTTGGATGTGTATTTGTCCTTGTGTGTGGAAGAGATGTAGTGAGTTTATCTCGTATTTCCTATGCTTTGGTCTTATTATATGAGTTTATCTTAAATTTCAGTGATATTTGTTGTATTATTGACAGTACCCGATTGAAATTAATCGATTCCAGAAGCATTACCTTACTGCTCAGTCTTGGCGCTCAGTCAAGTTCGAGTGATACTAAAGCTATTACTTCTTTAATAAAGAAAAAAATCGCTTTTTTCAAAAATCCTCGAAGGAAATCAGCGCCTGCATCACTCGATCAACCTGGAAACACAAAAAAAATCAAAAATCTGTTGCACAGAGGGTTTAATTACATTTTAATGGTGTGTCGCTGCGTCAAATTGTTTCCTAAAAGATGATTTAATACAATAACTTACAAAAAAATTTCAAAATGTCGGTTTTATATAAATTAATTAAAAAATTGTAAATGGTGAAATAAAAAAAAATAAGTTATTTTAATATCGTTGATATCAATTGTTATAGTTTCAACAATTTTCACAAAGGATGATGGGATAGTATTGTTTCCAGGGAACAAAATTAAAAGTACATTTTGGTTTGTCAAAGTTTCAAAATTTAATGTAACGTTTAAGCACAAATTTACACAGATAAAAGTTTGCTAAACAGTTGAAAATGTCGAACATTCATGATGACATGATTTTGGTTTTGGAGCGAACACTTTCACTAAGTAAACATTTATTATATTTTATTTCTTTTTTCGTAATAATATTTGCATATTAGATGAAGCAGATGCACAGGATGCTCAACTTGCATTGTATCAATCCAGTAAAAACAGCTGGGTATAATTATAAGATAATTATATGTAATAAATGACAAATTTGTAGTAAAATTAACTTTGTTTCCAGCAAGCGTATTTAATGTCGTTGTCAAACATCTTATTCGATGCGCAGAACAGTGCAATGTCTAGAAAAGCAGCTGCGAGACAAGTAAAACAATGTCTAATTGCTACGGAGGGAAATGCACAACAAGTACAATACGACATGCGTTGGCTTGGTATAAGTGAAGAAATTCGACGCCATATTAAAAGCAATGTGAGTGTTTTGATTATTGTTAATGGAATTTACTCGGAATTTTTTATTTTTCAATTATAGTTGTTAGGGAGTTTGGGCTTAGAGCCGGTTAAGCCTTCTGCAACTGTTACTTGCATAGTTGCAATTGCTGCTATTGAATTTCCAACTGGTGGATGGTCGAAATTGATCAGAATACTCGTACAAAATGTTTGTGTCAAGCATAATAATGAAATTAAAGAAGCATCTTTGGAGGCGATTGGTACTATATGCCAAGACATTGTGCGTATTTTACATTTTGGTTTGTTCAGCGTTCAGAATTTATTTGTGAAAATGTTTTTCAAAGCAACCCCTTTGCTTTCCTGCAGTGTCAGCAGAACAAAATACAACAAAATTAAAACTTGGGCGAAAAATATTGCAACAACTGAATTCTGGACTTTATTTAATTTAATAATTATTGATATAATTATAAATTTCAATATTTATTCTCTTTAAAGTGGAATGAAGGACGCTCGGTGTTAATTACAAATGCGAACTCGATATTAAAAGCTCTAATAATAGGAATGGGCAGTTCCAAGTACAATTTGACAAATTAAAAGTTAATTCTTTGTAGCTACTTGTAATTTACAGTTATTTTCTTTTCTTAAAGGTGTGAAATCGTGTTAGCAGCAGCTGTTGCTTTTGATCAATCACTGGAGCTCTTCGAAACGATTTTTGCTAACGACTCGGAACGAGAAGAAGTAATGTTAGCATTATACGATGTGGCTAAATCCTCAAATGCTGTCATTAAAGCCATCGGAATACAATGTCTTAGCAATGCGATACTGTGTTACCCATACTGTGTTCAAAATTACTTAGATCAAACCATAATCGACGTTTGTGATTATTCACATTTTACAATTTCGCTGCATTTATTAAGAATGTATAATTACAGATAATCGATGAGTCTTTAAAGAGTGTGACGCAAGATATAAGGATTAAAGGCGTACAGTTCTGTAGAAATTTATGCGATATTCAGGCAAACATGGAGGATAAAGTAAATAACTTGAAAGATAAAAATCATTTAATTTATTGTTTTTACGATTAAGGTGAGTGATAGACGAGGTTCTGCGCAATCTGGTTTAACTGTACATAATGCATTGTTGTCTTTACTTCCTGTTTTTATGGAAATGTTAATAATTTTTGTGAGTATCGTGACTGCGAAAGTGAGAGACAATTCCACGATGTTTAATTTTTAGGCGCCGAGTGAGCCGTTGGTGAGGAAAGACGATGAATGCGATGAAACTTGTAAATTGTTGATTATGCTTCTGGAAGAGATGGTCGAGTGTTATCAAGACGGGAATGTGGATCAATTCATCATACGGTTTGTTAAAGATAATATTAATCACTCGGATTGGCAATGCAGAAGTGCTGCGATTCAAGCAATT
Organism: Stenotaenia linearis; assembly: GCA_034700445.1. Lineage (NCBI taxonomy): Eukaryota > Metazoa > Arthropoda > Chilopoda > Geophilomorpha > Geophilidae > Stenotaenia > Stenotaenia linearis. Next base: position 44,476 of record JAQIXT010000095.1, read on the forward strand.
AGTATGATTTTTGTTTGTTGTTGTTGTTATTACTGATTAATACTTTCTGGTAGGTTCGATTCTTAAAAAGGATTGGAACAGTTTACAGCAGTTGGTACCTGTTGTTGTGCAAACTATGTTGCAGGATAATAACAACAACGTGAGAGCAGCTAGTGCGAGTCTTATTGCAGAAATCTGCAGTCTTATTGACAATGACAATCCAAATTTGAAAGTGTTTTTGCCTGCGTTGATGCAAGGGTTAAGGGATCAACCGAATGTCGCCATAAATGCTTCGAAGGTAATTTTTTTTTTAATTTTTTTTTTAAATTTATTTTTAATTTTGTTTTTCAAAAGGCAATTGCGCATTTAGCAAATTCAGAGAAATGTAACGTTACTTTACAAGTGGAATCAATTGCCCAAAGATTAATTGATGTAATAGATAGGTATAATGTACAATGAGTGATTTTTTGATTATTTTTAAGAGTCGATGTTTGTTTTTTGTAAGTCAGATCAGAAACAAAACCTACTTTACAATCGGCTGCGTCTTCTGCACTGCAGGCTGTGGTTGGAAAGAATTACGAAGTCCGTTACACATTTTGTGTTTATTTTCGTTTATAAAGTTGCTTTATTTTGAATTTTAGAACTGTCATTTAGCGGTGAGCAAAATTATCTCTCTTTTAATGGCTAATATTGAAAAGGAAGTGCCTTCGAGTATCGCGTCAAATTCTTTACTCATTTTCCGCACTAATATAGAGGTAATTTAGAGGATTGACATGCATTGAATGTGATAGTTAAAGTTTTATTTTTTTAGAAATTCTTTCTTCAATTGTCGAAAAATGAGGTTTGTGAAATGTGCGATAAAATTATGAGCGGTTTAATGGAGTTTAATAAGGCGAGCGATATTGAAGTTGTTGATGAAAGATTGCTGCTTTTGGTTTTGACAGTAATCAAAGGTAATGTAGTATTTAAATTATGAAGTTATTAAGGACAAAGTACCGCTGATCTTGCTGCTCCTTATCGAGCGGAACTCTGTGTCTCAAAAGTCTGGTTCTCTTCAAATACTATTCAATAGTTAAAGAGGACTTTTGGGACACCCTTTAATAACTGAATTTTTGGTAGGAATGGGCCGTTGTTTTGTAAAATACCTAGAGGACTGCTCACCGTTTCTGTTGTCAATTATAAACCAGGTAAAAAAAATTGTATTGACTGCAATATCAAAATTTCTTAATGGTACATTATTTTGATAGCCCATTGGAATTGAAGTACTTAGAGAACTTTGTTACGCTATTGGAGTCAAAATTGCACCTTATTGTGACGACTTGGTTACAGCTTTATTGGAAAAATTGACTGTAAATATTATTGCGTGTAAAGTTACCTCAATTAATCGAATTACGTTTAGGACGAAGTGATTACTTTGCACTCAAAATGCAACATCATATCTCTGGTCGGTGACATTGCAATTGCTATGGGAGGATTTTTCGACAAGTACGTGGCCGACGTTTTAGACGTGTTTTTCAAAATTCAGTCCAATTTTGATGCCGTCAACGTCAAAGAAGTACAGTATTGAAATTTTTCAAAGAAATTTTTTAGACTTTGATGATACGATTTGTGTTGCAGGCAGAATACTGCCACATGCAAAATGAATTACACAGAACACTACTTAAAGCCTATAAGGGCATCTACAACGGGATGAAAAATGATGAAGAAACAACTATTTGTATAAAAATTTTGCTGATTTTGGTTCATCTCAGAAAATAATTATTTTATTTAGGTTTTTTGAAATTGCTTCGACCCAGTGTGGTTAATATGGTGAAAACCATCTGTCGAATTGTAAAAAATCACTACGGATATTTGGAGAGTTTTACACCAGTTTGCATCGAGGAATTGGCGTAAATTGTGTGGAATGAGAACTTGGTCACATAATTTTACATCGTTTTGTTTCAGTGATCTCTGCGCCATGTTTGACAATCGAATCTTACCATTGGTAGACATTAAACATATAAGTTTGATGCTAGATAATGGATGTCGTTCCGATTGTCCTGCAACTAAAACGCTTAGTCATGCAGTTAAGAGAAGAATTTGTGAATTTAAAAATCCAGAAGGGCGATTTGGAATCATCAAAAAGGGATTAGAGTGCATTTTTAAATTTTTCTCAAATGCTGTGTAATTACATCTAATTTTATAAATGTTTGTTTTTTAATCGTTTAATGCACAATTCAATTGTAAATGGAGTTTAATATGTACTATTCTTTTCTTTTATATATTTATTGAAAATAGGAAACGTGTTATAAAAATAGTAAGAGAAAGTTAAAAGTAAAAAAATGATGACAATAAAATAAAAAAAATTGCAAATTTTCAATGTTTGATTATGAATCGGTTATTTTTTTCATTGTTAGTGCTCACAGAGACGATTTATTTCAAAACAAAGCAATTGCACATGCGCGATACATGTTGTTAGAATGAGTTAAGAGAAAAAAGAAAAAAATCAGAATACCGAAGTAATTAAATTTATGAGTAAAGAATGGACTTTGCAAGCAAAATATTCCAAACACAGCCTCAAAAACAAATCATAGAATTAGCAACTGTTCTAGAAAACTCTCTCTCATCTGGTATACTTCATTTTTACTTTATTTCACCAAACTTTACAACAGTAGACATTTTTTAAAAATATATCGATTCATTTTTAATTAGATGACCTGGAAGCTGAAACCGCGCAAGTTATTTTACTACAAGTTTCTCAATCAAATTTCGTGAGTAAATAACATTTACGTTTCTATTGAAAAGTCTAAATTGTATTTTACAATTGTGCAGCAAGACTTTGTTGTCAAACTGTCCAATATTTTAAGCGATACAAGCAACAGTGCAAAAGCCAGAAAAGGCGCTGCATTGCAAATCAGAAGCTCTTTCATTGCGAGCGAAGGCGAGATTCAACAACTAGAATACGACCAGAAATGGTTCTGTGTTAACGAAGACGTTCGCAGTCTCATAAAAGAAAATGTAGGAAGAAAAGCGACGCTAGGTTATACATTTTATAACAGTTAATTCCTCAAAAAGGTTCTTAAATCTTTGGGCACTGAGCTGGACAGGCCGAGTCCAGCGGCTTCGGCGATTGTCACGATGGCCGCTACAGAGTTTCCACACAATATGTGGCCAGATTTGCTGACCATTTTGATGGACGCTATTACCCATAGAAGCAATTTGGAACAAAAAAGAGAAGCGTCATTAGATACAATTGATTATTTATGCCAAGAAATTGTAATTTAACTATTCACTTTTTTAAAAAATTTAAATTTATTACTTCTTTACATAGACTGGTGAAACTCGGCAAGTTTTATTCAAAAATTCGAGTAAAATTCTTAAATCAATCTTAACTGGGATGAAAGACGTGAAGTAAGTGTAAATTTATCAACTTTTTATTTGTTTTTATTAGAAAAAAATTTTGTTAATTTCAGTAATCGCATAGTACTAGCGGCTACAAAGAGTTTATCGCATGCAACTGAACTATTCGTAGAAAATTTTGATGACAACTTGCAACGTGATTACATAATGCAAACTTTAACTGAAGTCGCGCACTCACCCGAAGTCGACATTAAGGTCGCATCTTTGTCGAGTATTTTGAACATCGTTAGCGCTTACTACGAATTGATGGAGGCGTATATAGATTTAAAAATATTTCCAGTAATTTGAAAATCTGAGGTAAAAATCGTTTGTTCAAACGTTTTATTTCGTAGATCATTTTTGAAGCGATGAAAAGCGATATAAAAGAAGTTCGTGTTAAAGGTATCGTGTTTTGTCGAGAATTGTGCTGTTTAGAAGAAGGCACGACAAAAAGTGGCCGTGTAATTAACTTCGAGATTAAATTGAAGTGAATTGTTTTAAGTGTTAAAAAATTAGGTTTCAAAAACGCCAAAAAGCGTCGAAGACGAGAAAAAGAAAAAATCCACGCACGTTTGCGATCGCGGTTACTTGAAAAGAAACCTGGATAAGTTATTACCAATTTTTATGGAAATGCTAACAAATCACGTTTGTTTATGTTTTAAAAACGTGATTTAAAAATGCTGATTTTTTCGTTTGTTTTAAGGTGAAGTCAACCGATTCGACACCTATTAAATACGACGAAAAGGACGACGAAACTTGGGATATTTTGACGTTTTTTCTGGAAAGTTTGGTTAACGATTTTGGCGACAATAACATCCGGCAGTACATATCAGTCTTCGTTGCGAGAAACGTTAAAAATGCAGATTGGCGATATCGTAATGCCGCGGTCACTGCTTTGGGTTTACTTCTGAAAGGCGAACGAGAAAACGTGAAAAATTTGATGCCGAGATTGATGGATATTATTTTGTATGATAAAAATTACGAAGTGAGGGCTTCAGCTGCACACACCATTGCAGAAGCGTGTGTTGCGTTGCAGGAAGGCGACATAAATCTCAAAGTTCTTGTCCAAGCTTTGTTGTACGAATTGACAGACGGACCGAAAGTCGCAATTGGAATATGTGATGTATATTCTTTAACATTCTGCTATATAAGCTTATAAAACATAAAACTCACTTCGGTTTAGGCTTTTTCTCGATTGGCCTTTTCTGGTCGAGGGAACATTACTGAGTATTTCGAGATTATTATACCGAAATTGCTAAGAACCATTTGCAGGGCCGACGGCAACAACCGATTGCGTTGGGACGCGTCGATTGCCGTCGGTTACGTCGTGGGCCAAAGTCCTATGGTAATATTTGTCAGGAGAAATGGCGATTGGGTTACAGAGTATTTCTTTTTAGAAATGTTACTTTACCGTGCACAGAGCTGCATTAATGATAAATGATTGCCTCCAAGATCCTGCGGATCCATGCCACTCGACGGAATCGTTATCTACACTTTGTGTGACGGTTCAAACTATTTTGAAGAGATTGCCACAAGCCGAAGCGAGTCAAATTTCAAATATGATTATGTGTTGTTTGTTGGAAACGTGCAGCAAGTTGACTGTTCCTTTGGACAAAAGTGTTTTGCGGATGATTTCAACTCTTGTTAAAAGTGAGTTATTTTGCTTTTTTTAAAAAAAATTGATGTACTACTGGGAGTTTTTTTTTTCTACAGTTTTACAAGACAAGTTTGAGAAATATGTAGAATCGTTTCAATCAACTTTGGTTTTAGCTTTGAGGAAAAGACACGAATCGGCTTTTGCTGCTGTTGCGTTGTTGAGTGACATTTGTCATGCAGTTAGGTTTAAGATTTTGCATTATTGCAACGATGTTTTGCCGTTGTTGGTGGAGATTTTACAAGTAAGAAGAGCAACAGGCGTTAATTCGGTGACGGAATTCAATCTAATAGAAACTTTAAAATTGATTTTGTGTTGCAGAACAATCGCGTGAATCGATTTCTGAAAGAACAAGTAATTGCAACCATAGGCATGATTGCCGTTTCAATCGGGCCTCATTTCAGGGGCCATTTAGACATTGTTATAACTGCTCTAGTATGCTTGCAATCTCAAGTCGACAAATTTCGCATAGACAATGTATAGTTATCTAATTAGAAGTTTATGATTTTTCATTTTAATTATTTTTATTAAAGTCGGACTTCATCCGCAATCAAACGGAAATGCACAAATATCTGTTGAAAGCCTATTTGGGTATTGTTCAAGCCTTCAAATCTGAAGAAAAAACAATTATACGTAAGTTTAAGGCAATTTAAGAGATTTTAGAGATAGAATAGCTATTTATTTCAATTCACTAGGCATTCAGAGAATGTTAAAACCGTGTGTAAATAGTATTATTGAAGTAATAGTTCGAATTGTTCAAGTTCATAATGGTTACATGGAACGATTTGTGCCTGTCTGCATTGAAGAACTGAAGTATTTTCATTTTTTAAATTGAATTTTAATATATTTATTGTATCTTGAATGTTACAGTGATCTCTGCAGTATTTTTGGAAGCAGTATATTGCATTTATTGGATATCCAACCTGTTTATACTATTATTACAATTGCTTACAAATCCGAACTGCCAGAAGTAAAAACTCTTGCCGCTTTAGTTAGCCAGAAATTAGAAAAATTAAAAACCCCCATTGCGCCTGAAGCTTCACCATCGACTAAATTTTACAGAAGAGGTGTTGAATTTTTTTTAAAACAATTTTCTATCCGAAAGCTACTCACTTTTAAGTAAAAAAAAACAACACAACACGTGTTTTATTATATATAGTATTTATAAAAACACAGAAAAATGTTAACGTAAAAGGAATAATTAATGTACAGTGCTTACAAAGAAACAAAATAGTGTAAAACTTTGGAAATTAAAAATATTTGATAAATATAACAATAATAAAAAATGTTTTTAATTAAAAGCATCGTAAAAAAAAAAAAATCTAACATTTGGGTTCTGCTTGTAGAAATAGGAGATTGGGCATGAAATGGACGCTTTTTGCCACCAGAAGGCGCTTTTCGACTACAATAATCTGACAACACTAAACATGCTGTAAAAAAAAATACCCCTCCGGTGATGTTCACCTTTTAGATACAGCGGTGTAAACAAACATGGCGTCAACGGAGGACCCAAATTTGTACTCTTGGGTGTATGAGGGAACTCTGATGAATATACTCTTAAGTGTCAAAAAAATCGTGCCATTCTTGGACGTAATATTCCGGTTTTTGTATAACCAGTAAGTGAAAATTTAAATTTTTTAAATTATCATTTGTAATCAACCTTTTCGTTTCAGTACTGATTTCTACGATGGATTCGAGCCAGGCGAGGCCGAAAGGATAGTGATGAGTGTAAGTTCTTTAATATTTCAAAACGTACTAGAAATGTTAATAAATTCACGTTTAATTGCAGACTTTCAAATTCTACGAAAAATTAGCGATCGAGAGGAGACAAACTAGAAACGCCGCAACCGCGATGATAAAAACAGAACAGCCCGACGACGTGATGGAAATAACTCCGCCGTCGAACGAAGAACCACTGTCACAAGTAACAAACGTTATAAAAACAACTAAAATAATAAAATTAACTAAACTTGATTTTACAGAACATCAAAAATGAAGAAAAATCACCATCGAGCAATGATTTGCAGGATGAAATTGAGAAAGAAATGACAACATCAAATTTTCAGAACGTAAAAAATATAGATGAAACCTCATCATCGCAACAAAACACAAATGACAATACGACAACAGCAAACTTACAATCAAAACCAGGAAAAGTAAAGGTAACAACGCTTGATCATTAATAAAACAATTCAAAACGTTATTCAAAAATGAATAAACTGGACTCTTGATTTTACAGGACTTGTGGGAATTAATCATTTCCCAAAAAACGTGTTCACCAACCAAACATATCACAGTTAAAGATGGAAATAGATCTATTTCACAACATGGCAGTGACGGAATTAATGAAGAAAATTATTCATGGGTGCAGACTGCAAAAGAAGTGGACATTTTTATTTACGTAACACATTTTTACCTTTTTTTAATTATTCCGGTTTAATTTATTTGATTTATTACAGGTAAAGAAGAGTGAAGATTTATTCAAAAGAAACATCAAAGTTAAAATTACGAATAATTCTCTGGCCGTTAAAGTCTACGGCCAGGTCATATTACGAGTTCATTTTTTTGCAGCAATTTCCAAAACCAATTCATGGTGGATTTTTCGGCCACGTGACACAATACACGTAAATATTATTTACTTATAAATGAATTTATTAATGAATAAATTTATTAATTAATGTTTTTCAGGTGAAGGTAATCAAAATTGAAGAGAAGGTGTGGCCAAGGCTATTAGAAAGATGATGACTAAAAGATGTACAATACAAAATATTTGTATTTGTATTTATTTATTGGTTAATATTAAGTTATTTGTAATTATTTGGTTTTGTTTTCTTGTTTTGTTCATTAATGTTTATAAACTTTGAAAATAATTTTTTCGGAAGTATTTTATTTACAAGAAATGATTTTCTCAGATATATTATGAAATCGTTTGACGAATTTGTGATATAATAAATTTGGATTCTATTTTTTTCCTTGAAGATTGCGGTATTTTTCGTTTAATAAAATAAAACAAACCGTTTTGTTGACTAAACAGATAATAGCCAATAAAAATGCAAAATTTAGCAATAATGAATAAAATCAAAATAGAAAATGATGCATGCGCATGCGCAGAAAATAAGATCGAGATTTTCCCGCAGATTTTTCCCAGGTTTTGGTACGATAGAAGTCGCTGATGTAGAAGCTCGCGCATGCGCAAACGCTACAGACCGTCCACATTTTTAGCCGGCCAAAGAGGAGTAAGCAGATCATGATTGAGTATACTATTTTCCTTTCAAGTAGTTGCAACTGATTAAACGAAATGGAAAATATACAAAAAAAATTAGAAGTCGACAACTCGTACATCCGAGTTCAGGTAAATTATGCAGTATAAAACGCCACACAAACACCAAATCAAAAACTTTTTTTTAAATTCCGGGTTTGGGTTCGGGTTTGTGTTATTTTTAGTTACCTACGGTCGGCCAAGGTTATCATATACCGTAAAAATTCCAGTTTTGTTTCCATTTCAGGCTGTCAACAATCTGTTGGGTTTCGTTGAAAAAAATAAACCAGCTGAAGGTGCAATTTCTGGCGCTACACCAAACGTAAACAAAACTTATTTTAAAAGTTACACCTTTGGGGTAATCGAAATTAATTACAGATCTCGGAGTTGGATTTATTATGGGATCTAACCGACAGCAATTGTGTAGCGACGAGCAACGCTGCGGCTCAAGCGTTGGCATCACTTGCTTTGAACAATCATGCAGAAATTGGTTATGTTCTGAATGGAATTTTGAATCGACTTACGTCTGCAAAGTAAAAATGGATCAAAGGATGGTTTAAATGGTTTTAAAATAATATTTATTAATGTGTAATTCGCAGAAATGTCAACGGTTTAGTTGGTGCAGTCAAAGAGTTATTATTAGCGCAAGCAATGGATTTAGAAAAGCTGTCGTTCTTTGATTCGAGAATGACTCAACATCCATTTGTAGTGATATTACGACAAAGTTCACAAACGTGGCCTTACGTTTTGGAACATGCAAAATCTATGTTGGAGTTTGATGACAACTGGTTAGTTTGAAAATATTATTTTTTTTTTTTACTTGTTAATAAATTTTAGTTTTATTTAGGAATCAAATTTTTCAAATACTGACGCCGTTTCTTCATTACGTTCTTCTGGATCCAAATAATCCTCCAAATTTATCATCGCTTCGCATTTGCCTCTATCATTCTTTGGTTGATAATTTTCAGCAAAATCGAAGTGAAAAATTGCTGGAATTCTTAATGAAAATCGCGAAATGGTTACGAGTACGTTTTTAAATTACACTAATGATATTTTTTAATAAGTTTAAAAAAATTCTTTTTTTCAGCTTGAATCTGTAATCGAACTGCAAGAATCGTGCGAAATGCTTCAAATTCTTTCAAACGCATTGATTCGCGCCGACACCGACACTGAAACCGACCTCCAAATCACACTTGTTTCACTCAGTTTGTGTGCTGTCATTTGCCAGATGCTAAAACTCGATCTAGATCCGAGCAGTGCTTTAAAAACACTGAGAAAACTCGTTTTAAAGCAATACGTGGTAAGAAAAAATACAATTTTAATAATTTAACCAAACATTACAACATTATTTTCCATCTTCAGAACACTCCCAATGTATTAACTGACGGAACTGCTTTGCTCGTTGGACAAATGATGGAAATATGCCCGGCCCTTCATCATAACATCCTATCTAGAATAAGCATGTTTTATGTAAAATATTGTTGACTGAATGTATAACGATGTTGATATCTAATTTTCCCATTTTCTATAGTCGAAAGTCTGCTTAATCAAGGGTGGACGTCTCCGTTGATTGGTTGCTCGTTTCTGCTACCTTTGTTGCATCTTTTATCAGTGCCTACCATTGTCAATTTGGATGGTAAACAAAGTGCACACAAGCAAGCATCAGTTCTTATTCGATTCATTGAGAAGAATTTAACGTCAAATGCGTCGAAGAGATGTTCTGGGTTCGTTTAACTTTAAAAATAATTTTTTATTTTTTTAAATTTTTTATTTTGCTTTTAGTGATGTCAATTTAACGAAGTATATGAGTATTCACGACTGCGTTGCACAGTCCTTGGAAATGGCCTCGTTGGGTAGCAAGTTGCAAAATTCAACTCAGATATCGTTATGGTGGCTTGAGAATATTCAATCGAAATTGAAAACCATGAATCATAAATGGCATTTTATTGCTCATATGTTGTCTGGTTTTATCATGGTCAGCTCGCAGGATAAACAACTCGTTAAAAAAGCAGTTTCCGTTTTAGTTGCTTTGGCGCAGTCTGATAAAACTCAGGTATCATTTTACATAAATTCATTTTTCTAAGCAATAAATTGATTTTTTATATCTATCTTTAAGGCGCCAAACGTATTTCCACTTCTACTTCATAAAATCGGAACAGAAAAAGATGTAGATCTCCGTTTACACATAATGCATTGCCTGCCGGATGTTGCCACGCATAAAATATGCATAGGACCGATTTTACACATGCTTCAAATGTTATCGTGCACACCTCACTTACAAGCGCTGTCTCTTCGTTTGACCGCACGATTGTGGCAACACCAAGAAAGAGTTTTCCCGTTTCTTCATCACTTGATTTTGGAGAAAGTTAACGAAAACCAAATTGAAGTTTATGACGCCACCGTTGCCAAAGCTGCGTCGCTTAAAGATGTTTGTGAGACGAGGTAAGATTTGTATATTAGAAATTTAAAAAAGTTTAAAAAAAGATTTTTTTAAATATTAGACCTCAACAATACGGCGCTGATTGCTTACCAGCATTATCTTACATCCTGGCGAAGAATCTGAACGAAGCTGGTATCGTTCCGTCGGTTTTGGCTTTGGATGGTGTAATTGCGTTGTGCAAAGAAGAAGTGATCGATTTGAGAACCACTTGGAAAGTTCTTGCATCAAAATTAAGCAAGGACAACAGGTTAGACTTTTAAAATAAATATTATCTAGTTATTTGATTAAATTTTGATTAAATTTTATTTATTTTAGACCTTTGGTTGTTAGAAAACTATGTGAATTACTTTCGCTCGCACCCAGTTTAGAGGTGGAAAGCACTGAATTTCATGTATGTCTACTTTTTTTTCCCCCCATACAAACAAATTATTAATTAATTTTTTTTAGACTTTTAAATGTGAAATTGTGTCTTGGCTTTGGAAACAAGTTTGTGCCAATAAGGACCCAATTGCAGTCGGAGCTGCATATAGAGCATTAGGGTTTTTTCCAACCGATTTGTATAAATTAAAATCGTTACCAGAAGAGGCTAAAAAACACGTAACATTACCAGCAAACCTAGCAGCAACTCCATACGACCTCACAAAAAACCCCGAAGACGTTGTAACCATAATACCTGGCTCGTGTTTCGCCCAGTTACTTAAAAGCATTTCCCAATCCGTCATTTTAGGTAACATAATTCAGAATAAGCCTTTCATTGCAATTAACCCTTTTAAAATTATAGATTACGGTCAGTTTTTGTCGGCCCAATTGAGGGACGAAGTTAAAAATCTTCCAAGAGGCGTTTATCATTCAGCCCTTCGAATCAATCGCGTAACTCAGAGCAATAAAGTTTTAGCTGAAATGCCAGGTCTATTAGCGAAAAAATACGAATACAACAAAATAGCTGGTCTACAGGGCAGCCTCGCAGGCAAGTAACTGAAAAATAGTAATTATAGAATTGATCAAATTTATTTTGATGAAATTAGGTGGTGTTTTGTTGTCATTTGAGCCTCCAGTAGAGTATGGAAGTGATAAACAACCGTTGGGTCGTTCGTTCGCTAATCAAGCACGAGCGTATCAAACTAAACTTGAAGTTTTGCTTAATGAAGTAAAAAAATTTTAAAAATTAATATAATAAATGTTATTTTAATGTGATTTGAATATGTGAGGTTCCAATTGGAGCAGCGGAATGGCAGCGAAGTTTAGCTCTGTGCCAGGGTTGGACCGGATACATGGAACGAGCATATTTCGTCTGCGTCGAAGGTCGTAAAGCGGAATTAGAAATACAGAAGAAACATGGCACTCTGAAAAATCCAGACGATTTTGAACCTTTGACAAACAGCGCGTGGTTGTGGGCGAGGGACACACTCAGCGATATCATGAGAGGCGCTGCAAAGTAATTTCTTTAAATTTTTATTTTTTCATACAAATATGCATTAATTCGTTCCATTATAGAGGAAAACCTGCAGCGCAAGGCAACACCATTCTTGCTTTAGCAGGGTTAGGTGCAGCCGTTCACAAATTTACTTGCACGTTGGAGTCCGATTCGTGGAAAACGCAAAGCACGAGCGAACACTTGGACCACACCTCGTGGATGTCAGTCGTTTTGGAAACTATTTTACACGTGGTTACCAGCGGACGTCCAACCAAAGGAAGAATTTTCACTTGGTTTCAAGGGGTTAGCGTTTATATTCTTTGTTATAGATAAATATATAATTTCAATTCATATTCCTTTAGACTGATAAAGCTGGAAATCCAAGTTTAAGTATGTTAGTGAGGGCTTGTTCCGCTGTTTCCCTCTCTCAGTTGACCCCGTATTTGGCCAGTTGTTGCATAGACAGAGTCACGGAAATTGTTTCGATTCTGCAGCAAACGTTAAAAGATTCTGAATCGCCGGCCCTGCAGTTGTACGCTGGTTTAGGCCTCGGGTATTTCCTTTCGCATTTGTATCAGCAAAGATATGGTGAAACCGGTGGTGCAGAAGCAAATGAATATCTGGCTAAAACAGTTAAATATTTGTTGCAATGGGCATTGTCTGATGATATGGATAATAAGTAGGTTTATTTTGATTTTGCGTCGATTTATTTTGATTGTATTTAATTAATTTTTTTTAGGGTTGGTTCTGTTCTTGGACTCACTACATCTGCTTGTGCGATGTGTTTGGATTCGAACGTGGAAAGCAGACTGAACGCTGCTGATATTCAGTCGATTTTGATGGAAAAAATGGAGTCAGAAGATGAAACGTCTGTCATTCATGAAGTAAGATTTACTTTTTTTTGTAAATAATTTATGAAACATGAAATTTTAATTTTAGGTTTTGTGTTTGGCTGTTGTTTGCATCACTTGTGTCGCTTGCACTGCCCAAATAATGGCCATGGAAACGGCTGAATCTGTGTTGCTGAAGTTGGAAAGTTATTTGAAGAAAACGCCCAATGTAAGTGTTTATTCAAATAATTTTTTCCTTTTCTTTTCTTTCATTTTTAAAAAAAAATTTGTCAGAATTGTGGAGTTGCAGCATCACTGGGCTTATTGGTCTATTGGTTGCAAAGAATGTCTTATCCAAGTGCACCTGAAATGAAAGACCACTTGCTTAAAGTTTGGTTACCTGTACTAGCATCGGAACAAGCTCCAACTCTGAATCGTTTAGCTGCTATTCATGGTTTGTGCTCCCTTTTTGGCTTGCAGAGTTCATTGATGTTGGTAAGAATTTTTTTAAAATCAATTTCAATTCCGTTCTTCACACTTTGTATTAAAAAGCTTCCAGAAGCATATTTAAAAAGCAGTTCGACCGAAGGATTGAATGAATTATTAAATATAATGAGTCAAATTATATCCCTGTCAAAAGATATTGGAATGCAGAATTGTTCTGCTTGGATGTTGGGACAAGTTTATGCAGTCTGTACAAGAGAAGCCAGTTCACAAAGCTCATGTAAAATATTTTAAAAATTTTAAATTGATTTTTATTATTTTTATTTTTTATAATTTTCAGTGCCAATTGACTATTCCTATCTGAATTCGAATAGTATTTTGAGAGCTATTGTTGAATTAATTATCGAGCTGAATAAAGCTGGTAAGATTTTCTTTTTTAAATTATTTTTAAGGGAAATTAGAATTAATTTATCCATTTCCAATGAAGAAAAATTCGAAACCAACGGGGTTAACTCTCCATTTCACATTTGCTTGATCTGTTTGGCCGAACGATTTCAACGGCCATTTCCTCCGCTGGACTGGGCAGGACTTCTCACCCCGGTGTTTCAGAGATCGAAAGAAGCAGAAGTTCAGAAAGTGGCTTTACAAATAGCTGTCAATCAAAGCGCCTCATCTCCAGCCGCAGCTGCACTCGTTACCTCGTTACTTGCAGAACCACTTTTCAGATCTCTAGCAGTAATTATTTAAATATTTTATTAATTAAATTTAAGTAGCAGGTAGCATTCAGAAATTAAATTCCTCTCTACAGATTCAACTTCATATATTTCTTCTCGAAGCTTTACCTTATTTGGTTAAAAGCATTCCAACGCCTAAACTTAGCTCTTGGTATAAAAGTGAAGTTATAACCATCTTTAAGACACCTTCCGACGGGTTGAAATCATCTGCCATTAAAGTGAACTTAAAGTCAAATTTTAATAAACTGAAATAATAATATTTGCTTTATTTAATCAAGGGATTAAAACTTGCTTTGGAGATTAATGATGTGCCAAAAGATGCTCGTGCATTACTGCAGGAGATTTGCGCTAGTCTGTACCCTTTAATTAATCTGGACGATGAAGTAATTTATTGTGAAATTAATGTTTGCATTCAATTAAATATTTTTTATTTTCTAGGAAATATTTTCAACTTATTGCCAGTTAATGGTTCATTTACCAGATAATGTTTTGGATAATTTAACATCATCAGAAGAAGTAGAAAAGTCGATTCGTATTCGTAGTTATTTGGTAAAAGCTGGAAAACAATCGATTAATTGGTTGAATGATTTGATCGAAGTTGCTGCCACTCAGAAATGGTATTGAAAATTTGTATTTTTGAATTTAAGATTGAATTTTTTAAATATTTCAGTAATAAACATCGTATATTGGCTAATTTGTACAACGATTTGCAAAATGCTGCTTCCACTAACACCGACGAATGCCAAGCTTGGCTGCTCAGCTTGATGGGAACTACTAAAAACATAATGGATTGGAAATCGTCAATGAACATCCAAAGTGTTGATCACATGTGTGCGGTACGACGTTAAGAAATTTTTTTTTCTTTTTAAATTAAGTCGATTTTGCATTTCAGGTGGTAAATTTCTTCGTGGAATTATTCTGCACACTGGTTGTCAGTTGGTCAAGTCCCCTAATCAGCGTCCCAGTTTGTTTGTTTCCCACAGATCAAACGAATATCAGTGACTTGTTACTCGTTTGTTTCACCAATTTCTTCCGATCTGAGCCGTTTTGTGCTATTTTATCCAAAGTAATAATAGTATTTTTACTCTTAATTCCAACTTTAATGAAAATTTTAAAATAGGTTGTCGATTGGTTCCTATTACTAAACGAAAAAGGAGTTCTATCGGAAAAACTTGCGCACTTGACTAAAAGTAAAGATTTTCACTTAAAATTGAGTTGAAAAAACTGATTTTTTTAACATTAATATTTTTAGATGCGTTGCTCAGTGCCAGACAATCGAAGGAATTATCAAAAGCGATTATGTGGACGCAAATCGTAAGCATGTAATAGTGAACCACAGGAAAGAAGATCTACCTTACTCAACAGTTTACCTCGTCCCATTCCGTAAACACATTCAAAGCGGACTGTTTTGAATGAAGTAATCAAATGCCCACCGTAAACGATTAATTTACACAGTCATTCATTACGACTCGGAATGTTCTTTTTATTTTCTTTTATTATTATTATTCTCATTTTGCTTGGGTTGTTTGTTAATTTATAAAATTCATGTTGATTTAACTAGAAAAATAAATACTGTACATAAAAATGTACCCTGTTGGGTCAAACACCTGCCGATATCTGTTTCTGTATCCGATCTAACGCTCTTCGATTCAAATGTCGTTGTCTTTGGTACGTCACGAAACCAGAAAATAAACCGAGTACGAAGAATGTACTTTCGAAAATCCAAAAATTCCTTTTTTCTAACCACGGTAATCGATCGCAGCTGAAAATTTATTTTTAAATTAATTAAGCGCCAATAATAAGTTTATTTCGGATCATGTTATGCAACACTACCTTCGCCACACATCCTCATCTTCATGAATGCAATGTACTAACTCTTTAAATCCTGTTGGAAGACAAGCTTGCAATTTAGCGTTCTGAAACAAGAGAATTAATTGCAATTACAATGAGCAGTCATTTAATAAATTTAATAACCATATGAAATGATGAACATTGTTGGCATTCTTTTATGATTTTGTATTCGTCACTCAACCAGCACGCATTTTTACTCGTGTTTGGAGTTATTATCGAATTGGCGTGTCCACTGTCGGAAGTCAGGAACGTCTCAAAGCCTAACGCAAGTAACGATACGCTGAAAAACAGTTATTACCGCATTAATTTCTAATTAATTTCTTTATCGTCGTAAAACCTACCCTATTAACCCGATAATGAGTATTAACATCCGTCTTCTGGTACATAATTCTATCATTTTCATGTAATAAGAACGTAAATACGATTATTCATCATTTTTAAGAAATATCATTTCAACATCGCTCAAAAACAGCTTCCGTAATCATTTTCCAGTTCATTTATGAACGGTCGTCAGATCCCCTTCACAAGTCGCGTCGAATTCGAAAACCCGACTCGAACACTGCTGTGGCGACATTGAGAAACAAAATTGATGTTCCGAAACGAAAAGAATCGATTATTAATAAAAATAACGGAACACAAACCCCACATTTTCACATATTAAATCATTTTATTGTTCCACTTAATTTTTCCACCAAAACGCGCATTGTTTAAACGTTCTTTCCATTTACCGATTAATTATTTCGTTTAACTCCGCCTTTTAATATCCACCTGTCAGAATCACCGCGATCGGTATGAAGAGAAAAATTAGGCATCAAAACTGATGGGTCTTTGAAAATAGCTTTTTAAATACTCAGTAAATACCAACAAGGTACGTTAATTTACGTATTTAAGCACACGACATATCGGGGGATTTATTGGGCCGGGCTATGAAATAGGTAAAAAATGGCTTTTTTCTACAGATAGACAATAAGTGATTGTATAATTTAGCGGAGTCTTGGTCGAGGATAAAATTAGCCTCTTTGCAGGGCGCGCGCACATTTGTCGAGGTGCACGAAGGAAAAAAAAAGTTGAGGTAAATAAGTTTGAAGAGATACACACACATAAAAAAAAGATAAATGCGACAAATCTTAACCGTAACTCAGGGATACTTTACACGAACACGAGTTTGGACGTGTACGAATAGGAAATTTTGGTAGGACTCGGATTTATGAGTGATGAATGAAAATAGCACAGATTAGGCTTAAATGGGATATGATTGGCGTAGTGCTTGTGCTTTTATGATTTCACATCGTCAATTACGGAAGAGGCGAAAGTAATTAAGACTTTTTCCGCATACGAGGGAGAAGTGGGTAAATTTTTTAGTCTTAAAGTGAGAATGAGAAGCCATTTCGAACGTTTGAGAGTGATTTTAAAGTGGATTTGAGGTTTTTTAATGAGATTTTACCTGTAAAAGTTGGGGGAAATATGGACGCTTCGGGTAATTCATAGCCTGGAATGTCTTCGTTTTATTCTTAGTGTGTCGAACGGGTTTTCTGTTTAATTTTTACATTTATCCCATGCGGTAACGTTTGTGAGTATTTCGGCTCCTATAGTTCACTGGACTCGTGATTAGAATACCTGTTTGACAGCATTCCTGTATTGGATTGGATAAGTTATTAAATTTCTTGTTGGGGATTTTTTTTCCTTTTTCTATTTAAACCTAACGCCATTTAGTTTTTGCTCGCACCGTATGAAGAATCGATTTTTTTAAAATTTATTTTTATGTATTTTTATTTTTAGGTGGTTAAAGCGAAGTCGAAATACTTAAGAAACAGTGTGGTGAGATTGTAATCACTTTGTTGTTGTTATTTTTAATAAAGGATGTGATTTTTTAGGTTATGCTACTTTAAACGGGAGTTTTATTCGGCAACGTGCTGACACTTGTATACCGTAAGTTATGAAGAACGCAGAAAATAGAATTAGTTTGAATCTGAAAATGTCGATTTTGGTTTATCTGATTATAATTTTAAGAAAACCGGATTTGACAGATATATGAAAAATCAAAATCTCGTGATTTTGAGTTTAAAATTCGTGTCGAGGTTGAAATGACAGACAGATGTGCAAATGTAATCTCTATTTAATACATTCTTATATATCAAACTATAGAATTATTATATAATTAAAAGAATTGTATTGTTTAATATTTCAATTGTTCAAAATTGAAATATTATACAATCAATATATAATATCACAGATATTATTTACAATAGTACGTTGCTATTGTTTTTTTTTAATACTTCAAAAGTTGCACTTCCAACAGTTCACATCACCTTTCAAAGCCATGATTAACGATTGTAGGAAGTTCCACGAGAGGACTAACCTAATACAATTAAAGTTATGTGCTGCACAGAAATAAAATTTGATGAAAAAAATTAATGCTGCAACGAATGAATATTTAAAAAATAACTTTTTCCTGCTTTTTTATTTGTAAAAAATGAAACAGTATGAAAATGTCACCAGTAGTGCAGTTTATATAATAAAATGGAAGGTGAAGTCATGCACATGTGTAGTAAACAAGTTAATTTTGTGGGGTGACAGTCTTCCTGTACACACGACAAAGTGAATAATTTTTCGGTTTCATAAAAATTTGGGAAAATAATTTTTTTTAAAGTGCACTGTGTTTTTATATAACCTGGTGGTGGTACCCTCTTATTCGATAGTTCAAGGTTTCTTGATTAGTTTCAACTGTTTCATAAAGAATAACAACCCACTGGTGATTAAAAACTACTAACAGATTGGAATTATTAAATTGTTTTATTTTACTGCCCCACTTTTGAATTTACTTTTTTTCCACTTACTCGCTTAATATTTTACACTTTAAAAAATATTAAGTGTAAAATTGTATGATAAAAAGAATATCTGCGATATTTTTCTATAAAAAATGATTTATGAGATTATTTAGAAGGAAGCAAATGTTTTTCTCATTGAACTGAAAAGCATGTTCTGTCAATCGACTAGTTATATAAGTTCGCCATAAAAAGCTGTTCGCAAAACACATTGTATAATATTTTAGATTCATTTTTATATATTTTGCAGGTGGAAGACAGAACGTCAACAATTTCGATCCGTGAATTTAACATGGAAGAATGCAGCAGTTGACAAGATGGCGGATGAATTGCAATCGTCGACAACAATCAAAGTCAAAAGAGAAAAACAAGACTTGCTCCATTCTTTGGCGGCCACAAGTTCAGCCACCAACAATGCGTTTCTCCCGAACTCATCCAGGCTGCAAGGATCAGTTTGCAACCGTCAACCAAAAATCACTCAGTATTTCACCGATCACAACAAAGTCGTCCCGATAACAAAACCAAAACAAGAAGTGAATGACGAAGAGGACAGAAAAAGTCCCGCGTTGGACATCGAAAGCATCAAGGGACGATTCGGATGGACGACGTTGGGCTCGGTGCACATCCCATTCCTTCTGCGCAAAGACGAGCGGTACGCTGCCGTTCGCATCATCGAAGGCAAACTGTTGAAGAAGTTTCTGCAAGCTTTGCCGCAGGATGTATATAGTTGTACATATATCAAAAGTTATTTTATTACGGAGAACGAGGCGAAATTGTTGAACGAAATCAACAGCCAGCACTGCGAATATCAGTTCGGATACGACGCGTTCACGCCGAAGGATTTGGTAGTGCCGCTCGGAGACGCTCAGCAGTTTTATGAATTTCTCGAGACTTGTTATTCCCGTTTGGTGGACCCGTCGTCGCGCGCCACTAATCGATGCGGTTTCATCAAGTTCAACGGAGCCGTCGTACCTTACGTGCTGAGGGACGGGGCCAAATACGTGCCTCTGCCTTTCATCGAACAGGAGTTACAAGCACTCAAGACGAACGCGGAGAAGCTGGAATCGTGGGAACTGTCGTATCTCAAGTTTTGCTGCAAGGTCGCGGGCATCAACGGCGACATTTTGAACAACCAAGGGTGCCCCGTCGTGTGCTTGGATTCGCTCAAGGAACAAACGGACAGTAGGATCTTCTTCGAGGACTGGTGGCCCGCGGGAAAGGAATCGGGCGCCGAGTTCGGGAGCGACGGGTACAGGAAGAAGATGAACCTCGGACCGACGAACGTCTCGGCGAACGGTGGGATTCCAAAGTCGATTTTTCAGCCGCCGCCGATCGTGAGCCCGCCGCCGAAAAGTCACCATCACAACCATCATCACAGCAACCATAATCATAATCATCAGCAGCAACAGCAGCGAACCACCGACGCGAGTCCAAAGCTGAAGTTGCTGGCAGATTCCATGACCCCCGAGTCGATTTCTCCGCCGACGTGCTCCTCGTCGAGGGAACGCGCGGACAAAGAGAGGCCGGCATCCAACAGTTTGTCGCCGAGTTTCCCGGCTTCTGGAAATCTTCCTTTCATAGGATCTTGTCCATGGACCGCACCTCAATCGTTCATGTTCAACAGCCAGTGGTGGGGACCGATTACGTCACAGTTATTGCCCACTTTTTCCACTTCGGCCAAAAGCGACATGTTCTTGCCAACTCTCATTCCTAGTCCGAATTTTAATCTGGAAAAACTGTTACAACAAGTGCAAACTAGTTCGTGCCCATCACATCAAAAAGACAAACAGCATTCGCCCAATAGTTCTTCGACAAAAGTAAATAGAATTTTAAATTTTCAACTTTAATTGCATTTTGTGACAGGATATTTTATAGAATTATTTTTATCGCACTTTAAAGACTTTAAAGTGTATTTTGGGTGTTGCTGCTAATGTAGTTTAGTAATAAATCATCCCGCCCAAGTTTGTAAGTGCTGGTTCATGAAAAAATTTAAATATCTAATTATTACACCCATTTGTAACGTGTTAAAATGTCCACCCCTTTGTAAAAAATAGATTTTTCTGAAACTTGAGGAAGTTCCTGTTTACCTGATTAGAATATTCTTTTTGACGGAAATTTTCTCTCAAATATCCTGTCTTGTGAAATGGATTGGAAAGTTTTTAATTTCCCCTTAAAGAAAAATGTGTGGAACTGATAATAAAATGATTGAAGTGGGGAATTAAATATTTCTAAATATTTTAAACAATTTCTTTTATTTCTGATTTAGCCTATTAAACAATTTTATTACTCTGTTTAGGCTTGCAAGCGAGACCGGTCACCAACTAGATGCGATTCTAGACCACCCCCGCCACCTTTAGTAAAAAACAACTGTAATCAAGATCCAGATGCAGAAACTAATGGGACGAGGTAAATTTTCATTTCTTTCGAAAATTAGGATGTCCATTTTGTTTAGTTAATGAATTTTTATTCTTAAAGATCAGGGAAAAGATTTAGGAAGGCATAAGGTGTGTTATTTAGAGAGAAAAAATTAAATTTTTAAAAATTCATTATAGATTAGCTTTAGCGAAACAGAGTTTAAGTTTAGCTCGACATGACCTTTATAAAATAAATCATGTTTGTTTTTACTATTTTTTTTTTTTTTGAGATTAAATAAAAAATTGAATAATTAAATTTGGCTGCATAGTTATTTTATTTTCATCGAATCAGACGAAACTGTATAAGTGAATTATGGGAATTAGGAATTAGTTTAGTGGATCCCTAAAATAAAAGACAGCAACTTGGCAAGCTTGAAACAACAGTTTTACACGTTTTACTTATTGATGCCAAAGATTGAGATTGTTGTATCACGTCATTGTTTTGTCTGTTTGTTTATTCTGACTTTATATTTGTAGATTGCAAACATCACATGCTAAAGTTGCACACTGTAACAAATCAAACATAAGTGATTCAGCATTAAACATTGGTGTCCAGAATGCAAGGGCAAGCACAAGCGAGAAAACAGACACGTTTAGAATATCTCAAGTTGAGAACAGAGTCGTGGCACCGGGGATTATGCAAAGTGCTGTGAAACAAACTTCACCGAAACCTGCAAATCCTGTACCCACAATGGGAGGTGGTGTGACGAGCCCGTTCGTGTCTCGCCCGCCACCTCCCCTCGTATCTGTGGCCAACTTGAGCTCGTATACGTCATCACCGCATTACGACATCCCTTACTCCGGTCGTCAGTCGAAATCGACGGCGCAGGACTCGTTAAATTTGATTGCCCCCATCATCTCCCCATCTAATATTATCAACCGGCCCTTCATGATTCCTGAACCGACGTTCACCGTAACCGCTGACGGAAGGCCGCCTTACAAGTTACAGTTGTTGACTGTGGACGGCAAACAACTTCCCGTCATCAATGGACAACCGTACACTTACGCCAGTCCGTATCTCGCGGCCATTCAGGACGTGGTAGTGCATCTCTTTCCAAACACGACATGCAGTTGCTTTCAACAAGTCGTTTCCGATGTGCTGGCTATTAAATTATATTCTTCGAACAGGTAAATTTCGAGAAAAAATTATTTATTTAATTTTAATTTGATTTTTTTTGCAGGTTGCAACAAGAGGCTTATTTAAACCAAAGTAATATAAACAGTTGTTATGGACTAGACTCGTCGTCGTTAGTTTTGATTCAAGTGGAAGATTTGAATAATTATATGCCGCACTTGAAGTACATGTTTTCGAGAATGGATACTGCGAGAACGGAACTGAATCAGTCGGTTTTGACTACTGGCAATGTCCTCGGTGGTTACGGTCATACACCAAAAAGGATACGGCTTTGATAACTGGGTTTAGTTTTCGTTTTTATCATTTGTTTTTGAGAAAACTGATTTGATGTAATTTTTTTTCAGTTTTTTTTAGCATTTTTTAATTTATTTAAATCGTTGCTGCTTGCCATTTCAATCTATCTCGAAATGAGTGTTAGTCACAGACTGAATTAAAGCTTTCAGACGTCTATTTTAACTGATTATTTATTTTTTTATGGTATTATTTTTCTCCCAGTTGCTGTTGCATTGTGAATAGGTTAGATTTCAATAGGTGATTCAAATCGATTTTGATTTCATGGCTGAAATCTGATATCCCAGACAGAATAAACAATATTTGTTTTATTATTTTTTTTTTGTGGTTTTATACCAGTGAATCAAAAAATATTCACTAAATTAATATTTTTTATATTAAATATATGAAATCAAAATTTTGAGCTTAATCAAGAAAAATTAAATTATCTTTGAATCATTTATCTCGTTTAGACTCGCCTATTGAATCAACCAATTTGTGTTACCAAATCAAAAGGATTATATCTAAACTATAATTGATATTAGTTGTTTTAGCAGCATTTTTTAAATTTTATTATTTTATTATTTTTTGCTGTATGGAAATATTTTTATTTTTACAAAGGGAAATTCAACCTGCTTTTATTTAATTACATTTTTTTGATTTAAAAAAATGTGATTTCAAAATACAGTGCATGAAACCCTGTTAATGTAAACGAATTAGGTTTTATTTTCACAAAAAATGAAAAATTTTTAGTTGTACATCTAACTTTTCGTAATTGTGTAGTAGTGGATTTAGGAGGACTGTCTTGACATTTTACAAAAAAGTGAAAAAAAAGATATTTAAAAAAAATTAAGCCATAGTGGCTGAAATGTTTTTCCAATGGCAAATTGTTACATATTTTTAGACTATGGGCATAAAGACTTGTACATTGAATGTTTTCTGATGAACCATTTTAATTTTAAGTTGGTACAAATAATTGTATCGAAATTTTCTCATTATTGTCTTGTATAATTTAATATTACGTAATAACTGTTGCTGGCATAATTATACGAAATGATGAAAACCTTTACAGTATTTTATTTTTTTATTCTCATCTGTGAAACGCTTGGTAAAAGTCGATTTCTTCCGGCGTCAATGATGGGATGTACTTTGATATCGCTAAATCGAAATGTCGTTGAGTAATTTTGTCAACCGTAATGCCGTCTGTTTCCATGGCAACAAGACCTGCCTGTGAATTTTAGATAATTAATTTTAAATCTAAAAAAAAATTTTAGATATGAATAATACTTCGTTGCACAAATTTTTCAAGTCGACCCCAGAATACAGTTCGGTTTCATCGGCTATTTTATCCAAATTTATGTTCTCGGTTCGGATGTTCTTTAAGCTGACTTCTAAAATCGCTTTTCTGGCCTTGAAAAAATTTTTTTTTTTTAAATTCAAATTTATTTAAATTGTGTTCTATGAAATTGTGTTATTACATCACGATCAGGTGGTGGGAGATAGATCAAATCATCAAAACGTCCAGGCCGCAATAAAGCTGGGTCGATTAAGTCTGGTCTGTTTGTAGCTGCCATTACTAAAACTCCACCGTCCTGAAGGAATAAATGAATCAGAAAATTAAATTTAAGTTTAATAGATGTTTTAATTTTACCTCTGTGGACTGGGATCTACTAGTAATGTCTTGCATTTTTATACCTTAAGAAACAATGAGTTTAATTTATTTTTGTTTTCAGTTTAAATAAATTTGCATTTACCAATTCCATCCATTTCATTTAAAAGAGTGGACAATACCCTGACGTGGACTGTGGATTGCTCAGATTGGATCCTCGAACCTACAAACGCATCCAATTCGTCAATGAATAAGATGGTCGGAGCATTTGCACGCGCCTTACGGAAAACCTAAAAACGGAATTTTGAAATTATCAAATCTTATTTACTAAATATTAATTATTGCCTCATTGATTGCTTTTTCAGATTCTCCCAAATACGGTGAGTAGATATCGTTCGGAGTGATGGCTAAGTAATTCAGCTTTAAATCGTTAGCTGCTGCTTTGATTAAAGTCGTTTTACAACATCCCGGCGGACCGTACAGTAAAATTCCTTTTGGTTTCGGAAGTCCGTAGTGAGCCAAGTAATCCGGTCTGTTCAATTGCAAATCCAGAGTTTCCCAAATCCGGTATTTAACGTCTTCTAGACCTCCGATGCTACTCCACGTAGCAAACGTCGAGGTCGATTGAAACTCTGGATTTATTCTTTTACTCGTACATGAAAAATCCTTAATTATTTTTGCAAATAATTCCGTAGTTATTTCGCCCTCGAATTTAACTCTTTGGCAAAGTGACACCAAATCAGCCGCTGTGTATCCGGGAGTCGACTGAGCCAGATGATGAAAATCGATTCCAGCGTCAAAACCGACTAAGCAACGAAGAATTTCAGTTCTTTGATCACAGTCCGGAATTCCTATCAATATTTCTTCATCGAAGTATTTAGAATGCTTCAACGATGGATCTATGGATTCGATTTGATTGGTCGCGGCTATGACGAATAGTCCATGTTTCTTCTTGCAAGAATCGAGCAAAGATTGCAACAGAGCGATTATTCTCTTGCTCATCCACGTGTGAGATTTGTTAATGGCACAGATGCTGTCGATGTTATCCAAAAACAAGATGCATTGTTCCATTTTCCATAAATCGACAGCTGTTTTAAAAACGGAATTTAACGTTTCTTCACTTTCGGATACCGTAAGTTTCCAAACTCGAGCGCAGTTGAAGTTAATCAATCTCAATTTTAAATTTTCACTTAATTTTCGGACTAATGACGTTTTACCTGTTCCAGGCGGTCCGTGTAAAATAATGCTGGATCGAGCAAATTTTACTCGAGTTGTGTCGTCTGGAAGCTTTAACAGCGTCTTGAGTCTATCAAAGTACTCCGAGATTCCTCCTAACTCAATTTCGTCGTTAAATAATTGAAATTCCTCGACGGTGAGGAATTTGTCGACTTCAATTTCCATTTTGTCCGTCAATACGTAGACACTGTTTTCCGAGATGTTTTGAGTGGAGTTGATGATGATTTTGGAAATTTTGAACACTGAATGAATAGGTGAATTTGTACAGTCCACAACACAATTTTCAACCACGCCTTTGTGCCTTAAGGTTAGTTTCAAAATTGAAATTAAGTTGTGTTTGTTTTTAATGCATTTTAGCATGTCTTCTGCAGTTGTAAACACTAGAGACAATTTAACTGACTGATTCATTGAATTAAAGAGATTCAATTTTTGAATTTCCGCTACATTGTCTTTACGATTGTTTTTTACTCGAAGGGTAATCGAGTCGTTATAAATAATCGTTGATGAAGTAGTACTTTTTGGTTGAAAACTAACTTTACACAGTGCAACTCGTTGTTGTGATATGCGTAGAGCGCAAAAATCTCCGTACTTTAAGTTGAATTTCGATGCCGTAGAATAATCGATTAAACATCTTTGATTAATACTTGGAACGCGGATCATCGTGAAGTTTTTACTCGTGGTCGTGTTGGCCATGGCTGTTGTTTTAATTTGATTCGCACGTGGCTAAGCAGACAGCAGGTCGCAGAAGAAAGCAATTCTGCGGCTGCGCAGTACAATTAGCTGCTAATTGAAAATATTAACTTCGTAATTTCTAATTAAATATTTTACTTAACCGAACTAAAACAATGGAAAAAATTTAAAAATGTGAAGAAAAAAAACCGAGTGATAAAGAATTTTTTTTTAAAAAGGAAGAAAAAAGAAAAGCTGTCTATCTGGTGAGAAAATTCGGTACTTAAACATCATTTCCGGTAGATATATAAAAAAAATAAAAGCATGGCTTTATTTCGGTTAAGAACGCTAAACAACTTACTGTGGAATAATTTAATTTCCAGCAGAACGTATGCAAAAAAACCAGGTATTTCTAACCTTAAATAAAAAAACTAAACAAAATAATAAATATTTTTTCTATTCGTTTAGCCGGTGGACTTGGAGGCACCTTGAAAGGCAAAGGAGGAGCGATGCCCGCTTTCGAGAAGACAAAAATACCCGTTGAAACCGATGCAAAAAAAATCGTGGAGTACGTTTGTGGCAGCAATATCTACACTGATGGAACAGACGTTAAAATAAAGCCAGATTCAGAATACCCAGACTGGCTGTGGACAATACGCACAGATAAACCACTACCTTTAGATCAACTAGATCCAAACACACTTTACTACTGGAGGAGAGTTAAAACAATAAATAAACGACGAAGGATGGAGTACTTGAAGACCAAAAGAATAAAATAAACATCAATTCCCAAAGTGTAGAAATTTATTTGCAATAAATGTACATTTTCATAATCAAAACATTCAAATATTTTTCTTTTAACTCGGTTGCAACTTTAACATTGGATCAACTAACGTCATTATACCGAGCGCTGATGAAATGACACCTAATATCCCGACCATCCCAGGTGATAAATTAAAAAATCCCAAATTTGTAGCCGGGATGAAAACGTCGCAACAATTCTTAACCGTATCTATCGTCAGATCTTTATTTTCGGCAAAACATTTTAACAAGGGATCAATTAACGACTTCGATGATTTTTGCAAACGTTTGGGCTGGCTTTTTTGATTTTCCAATAAACTGCATAATTCGAATAAATCACGAGTGAGCGCAAAAACAATACTTAAAAACCAAAACTGATTGGAATGATATGTCCACTTAGTTTTATCGATTCTCATTAAACCGACTCTTCCAAACCATAAAATGTGATCGGTTAGTAAATATAAAGCTAAGCTGATTTTGGATAACGTGATGCTCGTGCGAAGACTTAAATCAGGAAGGTGGATTGTTTTCAAAGCTGCGTTTAACGTGTCTAAAAATCGACCTAAACGGAATACTGGGAAAATAAAACAACAGTTAGTTTGGTGCTTGGGAATTATTTCTTTAAATTTTTGTTGTTACATTTTCTTCCGGTGCTTAAGGAATATTCCAAATCCTTGATTCGGACAATCCACGATGGATCTCTTCGTTTTTGTTCAAGGAACCACCATACGAACTTGCTGCCATATTGTAGTAATCTAAAGATACGAGAAAAAACTTGTTGATGTAATCTGATCGTGTTTATAATTTCATTTATTTACCTTATTAATCGATCGCGGCCTTGAGTTTGTGAATTCAATTTCACCAGTCTTTCAATTGCACCTTCGGACATGATTTTAGTATCTTGTAATTACTTAAATTAACGATGAAGTTATTCTTCTAATTCTATATCTCTAACTTTATCCTTCACAATTCGTTTACTCTCGGTTGTTCTTTACTTCCTCTACTCCTCCAGTTACATCTGCAATCTGTTTCCATGATATCGAAATTAACCAGTGGTGCTATCGTCAGTTAAATTCAGTAACTTATTTCATGATTTTGAAATTGGCGCGTACAGTGGGATACGGAAGCTAACGGTACTACGCCCGTTTTTATTTTTTTCTCGAAGTTATGCATTTTTTAATATATTAATTAATATAATTTTAAAAAGTGAATACAATTTTTAATAAAAATATAAACAGTCACAATGTGATGAATATTTTCTTCCATTCGTTTTTACATACAGAACGTGTCTAAAATAGAGAAGCACAATTATTGCACAAATGTTGCAAACAAAAGAAATACGGTACTTAAAAATGATTTACATGCAATACTATATAAATATTAACATAAATAAAGTGAAATATGATTATGTATTTTATTACAGGATCTGAGCTAGAATTTGTGTAACTTTATTAACAAGAACAGCAAATTTTTCGAGCTTTCACAATGAAATTAATGATTGGCATTGTGATAGGTAAATTTTGCATACTTTCTCACTTGCATAATTAGTTTAACTTAAAGAAAAAAACCACTTTAACCTTTTAGCTTTATTTTTGTGGCAGCCGTCGTTAGAGCTTTGCGTGGAAAGCAGGTATAAGAAATTAATAGACGACATTAGAAAGTGTAGTGTAAACGCCTTTGTGGTGCATCGAAGGAAAAAAATATGTGAGTAAGTGACTTTTGTTCCCATTAAGAAATACAAAAATAGGAAAAAATATTTTAAAGAGTAAAAAACTTTTTTATTTATTTTTTTATGTAAATAGAGAAATAAAACTGCAAATGATCCCAGATTGTTTGGGCTCTAGTGCAACCACTGGTGAAGCCGAAAAATGCGTTGAAGAGCACGCGAAAATGAATATGACTGAATTTTTAAAATACCAATTTGCAGAGAACAAAGTGTGTTGAATGTAAAAGGAAGAAATAAATCAGAATAAAAAAATATAAACGTGCATGCGTTGTTTAGCAACCTAATGCAGAGAAACAATAAAAGAAAATAGCAATTGTTTTAGAAGTGTGAACAAATTCTCCGGTATATATTTTTTCGTCGCGATGAAGGAAAATTTACTAAATTCGGCACTAATTCTTGCAAGTAATGACAGTGGTCCTGGTCCGCAACTGTCTCCTCCAAAAATCAATAAGAAACCAACTTCGCTGATACTCGAAAGCGATTTAGTTACGCTTTTATTGAAATCTGTATCCATAGGTATCATTATCTCACTGGTAGTTTAATTTGTTTTTAATATTTAGATAAATATTTGCACAGACAGAACCGAATCCCGATTAGCCGAAAATACACTACAAAAAAATTCGGAATTCAATTTTGTGAGAACAAAAATTACCCACAAAAAAATTTATTTTAAAACTTTATTTTTAGGAGATTTATATCAAAATTCTTTGCGATGTATTGTGCGATAAGTCGAACGGGTTACCTATACGAAAAGCAGCAGCGACTCAATTGAAAAACGCAATAACGAACGACGAATTATTCAAGAGAGTAGCTTTTCATCAAAGATGGCTTGCACTTCATCGCGACTCTCGTTTGGACATCAAATTAAAGGTGAAAGCCTTTATTTAGTCTTAGTTGCAATTAATTCTTTGAAATTTTAGGTTCTCAAATTACTCGCTATGGAAGGAACAGAAATAGTGGGAGAATGTATCGCTGCAATTGCATGCGCTGAATTCCCTCAGGACGAATGGCCCGATTTGTTTCTCTTTCTCTTGCAACAAATTAGCGACTCATCTAGTTCGCTGGAAAATAAACAATTTTGCTTAGAAACTATCGGACTTATATGCAATAAAATTGCAAGTATTTCGTCAAAATTTTAATTACTCTTTGTAATGCAATTTTTATTAGCAATACGGACGAGGTTGGGATGTAATAAATAAAAATTCACAGGCTATTTTTATAGCAGTAACTGCAGCAGCTGAAGATGGATCACAGTAAATTCTGTTTGATGACTTGTTTACGATTAATGATATTTAAATTTCATGCACAACAGCAACGTGAAATTAGCATCTATCAAAACATTGGTGGATGTGTCGAGTTGGATCAGTTCCTATTTCGAGAACAAGGCACAAAGAAAACTGATTATGCAAGTGATGGCCGACGCTGCGCAATCCCGCGGAGAAAACGAAATCAAAGTAGCAGCACTCCAAGGATTGATCGAAATCGTTCCACGTTATTACGATTACTCCGATTATTGCATCGATCAATTGATGTTATGCGCGGTAAGGTCTTTTATTCGACTATTTGAATTGATTTTTAAGGCTGTTTTATTTCAGATCGCTGCTGAATGCATGAAAAGTGAAATTTACGATGTCAGAATAAAAGGAATCGAATTTTGTAACAAACTTTGTTTCTTAGAAGAGAGTTGGCGCACGGAAGCAATTCGTGTGCGCCGTTGTTATATTTCCGAGATTCAAATGTTTGGTTTTATTCTATTTCTTATTCCAATTTCAGAAACCAATTGGTTATCCAACAGCGTCCACAGAATGTATATTCTTTAGCAAAACAGCTTTAGGCCAATTTCTACCCATTTTATTGCATTTGCTGTTTACATTTGTAGGTTCTGCAGTACATTTCATTAATTAATGCAGAATAAACAATTACAATAAAAAATTTATTACAAACAGGAAATTTGGGATGAAAAAAGTGAAGAAGATGATATATGGAAATTACTAGTTCATTGTTTGACGTGTTTAATCAGAGACACCAATATAATGCGATGTGTTTTTATATTTTCTCAAAAGTATGTGAAAAGTCCTGAATGGCCAAAAAGAATTGCAGCCATAAGAGCTTTTAGTAAAAACAAATTACTATGATTTATTTGAACTTTCTCTGAATTAATTCGTGTGGTTTTTAGGTTCGTTGCTAACGGATGATTTTGGACGTTTGCAGCTGTTGTTGACCAGAACTATGCCAACATTGATTAAATTAATGCACGATGAAAGTATTCAAGTAAGAGTGGCCGCTGCCGTGGTTCTTCAAAAAGCGTGCGATTTGATGCAAGATAGAAAAACGTTTGTGATTTTGTTAGAGCCATTAACTACAATCCTTTTTGATAAATTAAACGACGCACCTCCAGTTGCAGTTAAAGTTTGTCAGGCAAGGATAAAATAATTAGTCACATGCTGCCCCGAAGCTTTCCTACTAATCTCGCTTAATTATAATCTGCTTTTGGCAAAGTGACACTTAATTTATTTGTATGGAACTATACAGTGCATGTTCTATGTAACAATAGATAGTTTCTATAAATTTTAAACCAGTAAATTGAAAATATTATCATTGCTCAATCCAATAGCAGGTTGGCTTCTCTGCAGAGCAAAGCAGGATGAGGCTTTTGCTGCAGTTATCTGATTATTATTTATACATTTTCCTTAGATATTTGAAAGTATGGCAATCAAAGCCAAAGAATTAGAATTAGAAATTGAGGAAGTAATAGAAGAAAGAAATGCTCTTTCAAAATTATTTAGACCAATTGCTAATAAACTGCTAGAATTGATGAACAGGTATTTCTATTTTTTTTAAATTATTTTCTCTTTATTATTATAACTTTCACTCGTAGACGTGATAGGAGATTAAGATGGGCTGCTTGCCATGCCTTAAACGTTGTGGTCGATTACAGACCAAAGGTTAAGTAGGAATTTATTACTCAGCTGCGAATTAGTGGTTTTTAATTCCACTTTTGTCGGTTTAGAACTGCTATGGAGACCTTCAAAAATTGTCTTCAGTCGTACTGAAGTTCATTCAAGTAACAAAACGACAAATCATGTGCCAAGTGCCAAACTCAGAATACCCAGCTCACTTATCCATGTGGTGTTTTAATTTAAAAGTAATACGTGACAC
>JAQIXT010000096.1:0-76002 GCA_034700445.1 Stenotaenia linearis
GTGTGCTCTTCCGATCTCCCCCCCCCCCCCCCATTTCCTGCAAATACTTGCAGCAGTTTCTACAAACATTTGCAGATTTCCCCCATTTTCTACAAGCATTTCCACATTTATCACCATTTTCTGCAAATATTTACAAATTTTCCCTCATTTACTGCAAGTATTTGCATGTTTTCCACATTTATCCCCACTTTCTGCAAATATTTCCAGATTCCCCCCACTTTCTGCAAATACTTCCACATTTCCCCCCATTTTCTTCAACTATTTACAAATTTCCCCAAATTTTCCACAACAAACCCTTCACAAACCCCAAACCTCCCCCACTCCCCCAAGTGCAATAACTTTCCTTTTTCCACCTCAACTCAAGCATAAACTCTTCTAATCAGGTACTACATGCACCAATACAACGGCACAATCCAAGCGCAACAGCCACAAAAGCAAGGCAAGAAAAAAAGAAAAAACGACAAGAATTCCGACTCCGAATCCAAATACAGCACAGGAATTTACAGGAAAAAAGGTCACCTCAACGAAAGGGCCTTTTCCTACTCCATTCGCCAAGAACATCGTTCCCGATCACACAGCAGTTTATCCGCCATCGCGTTCAACGGCAACTCGACCCCCAAAACATCCGATAAAGAACTTGCGCAGATGGTGACCGAGATCAGTCTCGCGGATGACGGGAGCGACGAGGATTCGCGTCACCACATTCCCAAGTCAAGCAAAGCCAATAAAGTCGGGAGATAAAGTGGTAAATAAAGTGATTGGGCCGTTCGAAAGGTTTCGATAAGGGGAAATGGGTTTTAAGTTGAATTTTTGAATTTTTGATCTATTTTTGAGGTTATGTCAAATTTTTGGGTTTTTTCTGTTGAACTTTTGGAGTTTTTTAAATGAATTTTCAAAAGTTATTGCAAATTTTTATTAAAATAAATCTCTGAACTTCATTAATTTACTCAAAATAAAAAAAAGTTGACTTTTTTGAAGTTGATTTTTTTTTGAGTTAATTTAATTTATTTTACTCAAAACCAAAAACATTTGATTTTTGGGAATTTTTTA
The DNA here is from genome assembly GCA_034700445.1 of Stenotaenia linearis. NCBI lineage: Eukaryota > Metazoa > Arthropoda > Chilopoda > Geophilomorpha > Geophilidae > Stenotaenia > Stenotaenia linearis. Next base: position 1,051 of record JAQIXT010000096.1, read on the forward strand.
ATAATTTTACACAATTTACAGTAACTTTTCAAAAATTGTTTACAAATTACAACTTGCAATTGAATTCCACTCAAAAGTTTTATTCAAAACTCAAAAACTCTCACCAAACTCGCCAAAAAACCCAAAACTCCCACCAAAATTTAATTTCCAAGCAATTTTCAATTCCCACAACTCCACGACTCACAATCACCGTAACGAAACCTTTCAAACGTCACAAAATCATTAAATCTCATCAAACCAAACAACATTTACAAACTTTTCACATTTTTCATTTCAAAAATTCAAAATAAAAAAACGGAAACGGAAATTTTACTTTTATCGGCCATAAACACTTTTCCGCTTCAGACACCTTCCTTGCGTAAGATTCGCATTTATATCCCGATCTTTTGTTCAATATATTTATCTTATCAATACCGTTCAATTTTGATTTTTGGAGCATTCGATTTCGGGTTTATCTACTTCCGCATGCATAATATGATGCATATTTTCCGCTTCAACGGCCGCCATAACACTTTTCCTTCCTAAACACATGAAAATTCGAGTGATTAATTCAGATTTCAATTTCTTCCTGCTTCTGTTTACATCGCCAACACCTACACTTGATATAACCTCGTTTGACGTCTCAATCGCGCTGAAAAATAGGCCTAGTTTGATTTTGGTGGAATCTGGTGGGAGAAATGAAAAGTTACGGTTCATAAATTAATAAAATTAGTGGAATTGGTGGAATTAATGAAAGGGGAGATTTATTTTCTATTGTTTTCGGGTTATGGGCTATTAAGTGCTAATGAGGAGGTATTTGCACGAGTCGGTTGTCACTTGTAAATTAAGTGAAATGAATGATGAAAAATGGCGAAATTATTGGAAAATTTTGGAATTTACAGTGAAAAATCACGGGAAAGGTTGGAAAATGTTGGAATTTACAGTGAAAAAATGCCAAAAATTGTTGAAAATAATGAAATTTACATAATTTACAATGAAAAATGGTGGAAAATGTTGAAATTTAGTGAAAAAGGCGAAAATGTTGGTATTAACAGTGAAAAGTGGCAAAAACTGTTGAAAATAATGAAATTTACAATGAAAAATGGCGAAAAATGTTGAAAATAATTAAATTTACAATGAAAAATGGCGAAAAAGGTTGAAATTTACAATAAAATTGATGGAAACGTTAAAATTTACAGTAAAATTGATGAAAACGTTGAAATTTACAGTCAAAATAGTGAAAAACATTCAAATTTCCAGTAAACGTAGCAAAAAAATGCTAAAATGTACCTTAAACCCACATAAACTGTCAAAATTTACTTAAAACATCCACCACATCAACACCTTTTCACCTTTTACTTCCACTTCCTACCATCTTCAAACATTTATTCACCACCATTTACCATCCATCACCACAAAACTCCAACCACCATCCACACCGCCACGTCGTAGAAAATAAAACTCGTGACCCTAAAACATTAAAAACTATTTATTTTTCCTCATGAACTAACCTGTCTCGACAAAACTAGGCTATTTCCGCTTCCGTTCGTCTCATCTACGCCATCTAAAACAAAAAAAACATCAAAAACTCACGGAAACCAAATTTAATTACAAAAATCTTTTAAAAAATTTTCAAAATGGCGACCCAAATAATAAATTTCGCAATTAACGAGTTGGGAATTTATGTTTCCCAAATTGTTTAAGCAAGTCAGACATGGGGAAACGAAAAAACGTGCACTGCGTTAACCCTAAACGTGTGTAAGGAAGCCATGCATACCAGTCCTTGAAGTTGCCTCAACCGGTCTGACAGGTCTCAAGGAAGTCATGCAAAGAAATGGAGGTGGAAAAGGCTTTGATTACAACTATATATCCTAACCCACCCTAATCATCATTTCATTCCTTATTATTCCTCACAAACCACGTTTTCCTCGACCTAAAATGCGAGGAGTTTGAGATATGGTCGAAAAGTTCCCAGGTGAACGTGAAAATCAAAATTTTTCATCAGTTTTATGTTTGGGTGTCTGGAAGTAGTAAAAAAACGTTACATTTTAATTTGTTTCAATCAAGTTTTAAGCGGTGAACCGAAAAATAGAAAAAAAATAGAAATTAATTGAAAATTTGAATCGATGGCCGCCATTTTTTCAGTTTTCAGTTCTGATTTTTGAAAATTTTTACGTCTAGTCACGTAAAAGGACAAAAAAATGAGGAATTTTCATTAATTTTCATTAATTTATCGAAAAAATTTAAAAATTTGGTTTAAATTTTGCAAATTTTAATCGATGGCCGCCATTTTTTCAATCCCGAGGTGAATTTCCATAACAATTTATTCTTTTTTAAATTTTTAAATTTTTCCAATGCGGTGAACCGAAAAATCCAAAAAGAAAAAAAGGTTGAATATTTTCAAATTTAATCAAACGCCACTTTTAAAATTTTTTTAAATTTAGTTTTTCCACTCCCGAGGTGAAAATTTAAATTAACAAATGCAAAAACTGCTTCACATTTCCTCAAAAACAGGAACTTAATATTAAATTTCATGTCTAGTCAACCAAAACACCACATAAAAATCAAATAAAACCTGAAATTCCAAAATTTGCATCAACAACCGCCGTTTTTTCATTTATTTCAACCCGGGAGTGAAAATCTAAATAAAACAAACCAAAACCTGCTTTAAATCACCTTTAAATTCCCTCAAAACAAACTTCCGTGTTTAATCAACCGCAAAAACAACAAAAACAAACAAAACTCCGCTATTTTTTTAAATTTTCATGGGGGCCGCCATCTTGCCTCATCTTCAAACCCAAAAATCGCAAAAATCCCAACCTACATTTCTCCTTTCAATCTTTTATCACGATAATTTCATCTTCCAGGTCCACAACAACATCACGATTCACGAAAATCTGTTAATAGAAAAACCGTATAAAAATTCAACCGAAAATAACACAATAACCTCACATTCCAAGGTGAAGATAAACAATTTCCTCACATTGCCTTTTCCTTAAGGAGGTCATCGAAGGAAGAAGATGAGTTCAACGTTCTTCGAGTGATGAGAGAAATACTTGTAACATTCTCAAAACGACTCTTCTTGTCTTTTTTTTAAATCTTCTCCCAAAGATAATCTCCCATAATGCAAGAGTCTGAAAGGAAAAAATTACAAGGTCAAGATTAAATACAAGTTGAATGCCATCGTAATATTTTTTCTGTATTTTCTATCATTTTACTAACCGATTTAATCCTATTTTCATTTATCAAACACTTTGTGTCAAATCTCCATTTTATCTTAATACCGCATTTACGTTGTCACGTGACATTATCACTTAAGTTATCGTTAACGGGTGAAATGGTTGTAGATCTGTAAAAAATAGAGAAAAAATTAAGTACACAACCGATTACGTGGTTTGAATTTTTTTTTAAATTAAAAAATTCATTTAAAAAATACCGGAAGTAAATCAAAGATTTATAATTTTTTTCGAATTTTTTCTAGACTGCTAACCTTTTACATTTTCTGTTTTTTTAGTCGTTGAATGATTTAGTACAAGTAATATCGTGTAATCTGTAATTTTAAAAGATTAAAACTCGTTAAATCGTTTTACAAGTTTCCGCCATGTTTAAAAACCGTTTCTGCGTGAGTGTAGTAAAATGGCCGCTGTTTACAACTCGACTTTAAAGCATTTTATGCTTTTCCTGGGGTTTTCTGACCGAAATAAAAGATAATTTCGGTGTAAAAAAACTGAATTGTCTCCTAATTGTGAGAAAATTTCTATTTTTTTAATCTTTTTTAAAGAAAAAATGTAATAAAACAATGAGGTTAGCAAAAAAATGGCAGATTAAGCCTAATTTGAGTGATGTAATAATGTCAAGATACATTATCTGTGTCAATTTCATTCAATTAATACAAGAGAGATGCTGGCAGGTGATGTAATGTGATTTACACATGTCAAAGCTCACATTAAATAACATGTGACATCAATTAAGAAAGAAATTGAGGACTTGGGCCTAAATTAGGGTTAAAAACATAGATCATTTTCATATTAGGCCAGAAAATGCTGAATGAGATCACATGTGATAGTGACTATACATGGAAAGACAGGAATTTACACTGAAAAAATGGTTTACAAGTTTTACAAGCAAAGTAGGTCACATGATTTGTGGTTAAGAGCAATTACTGAGGTGAAATGGAACAGTAATATTATTGTTTGAAAGAAATATTGCTTTGTACAGATAGATTTATAGTAATGATAGTGAGAGTTTGTTCTGAAAAGTGCAATTTTCATGTTGAAAAACAATGATGAATGTGTATAGATATAAATTAATAAATTATTTGCATTCAAACTTTGAAATTCAGGTCAATTTGTATAGTTTAGTGACCTGTTATTGGCATTTTTTGTTTATTTTAGTGAAAAAAAATGGAGTTTTGAATGGTGAGCATCTCATAAGTAAGGAAATGTCAAATTTGGATTATGTCATCTTGACAATAGGTGCTTGTAAGAGAGTACAAGTTGAAATTAGCAATTGGTGTCATTGATAATGAAAGGGTTTAGTTCTAGCCTTCAAAATACAATAGACTCTGTGACTTGAAACCCTTTATTACTACTATCCACGTATTAAACCTGTTTTTAGTGCTTAATTTGCAATTTATAAACAAAATGAAGAGGAGTAAACAGGAAAATCAAAATGGCATCTTTCTGCGCCATCTGTGGTTGAAGCGTGAAAGGTTTTATTATTTTTTTCTGTAAATTAACAAATTTGTTTATAGTTGAAATACGGGGAAATAGTTAAATATATTGATAAAAAGTATTAACACTATTGTATTGTATATAAAATTATAAAAGAATATATTTGCAATGTAATTATTTGACACAATAAACAAATTGCTCAAGTTTTTTATTTATTTCATTAAATTTCTTGTAAATGACTGGGCAGAAATTCATTAGAGTGTTTACGAAGGATGACATTATAATAGGAGTGCAATGATATCTGATTTGTCATAGTAGCAGTGAAATTACGAAGAATGTGGTTATTATCAACTAGCTAAATCATTTCTATTTAGAAGAGAATTTTTTATTCGTCATATTTATAAACACACATTGTAAATCCATATTTTCCATTTACGATCTATAATACCGGTGCCAGTAGACCAGTGGTTAGTGTGCTCGCCTCGGGACCTAAAAGTCCTGGGTTCTAAACCCAGCTAAGGTTTTCAGCCAAGTAGACTTAGTATTCTTGCAGAAAAGAATCAAAGTTATTGCTTTTATGTTCTAAATATTTCTTTATTCATACAAGTATAAGGGTTATCTTTATAATGGCATTATTTACAGAAGATTTGTCTTCTAGTGTTGGAGTTGGACTTGGACTTACAGCTATCATATCTCTAGCGTTACTAGTAGCTTGTATTAAATAATAAAATATCTTATCTTTAAAAATAAATATAGTAAATTAACTTTGTATTTTTTGTCACCAAGACTAGAATTCTAAGGGTTACATAAATTTTGATAACTTTACGTATTGGTGGATTTCTTTTTATTAATTCAGCTTTTTTCTCTATCTTCATTAGTTTGCTTGTTAAACTTTTTTTTCTTCTTTTTCCAATAGCAACAGTTGCAGTTCAAATTCTGCTTTTGTTGCTGTCATTTTGTGCTAGCAGAGGATTTTGTAACTGTGAGACCTGGGATCAGGAAACCAGAAAGTGTCCAGTTGACTGTCTAGCAAATCTACTATAAGTAGTGACTTGACTACCCCTTCTTGTCCACTTACACTCAAGAAAACCCCCAATCCCCAACCCAAACACATGCAAATTGAGATTTGAGTGACCTTGAGACAAAATTAGAAACCAATGTGGATCCCCTCAGCAGGTGTTTCACAGCTGTCCCTCAGAAGTTTTCAAGGTAGGGGACCCCTTTACAACATACAGCACTTCAAGCTCTTTTTGACAGCTCTTTTTACACTGTTTCCTTCATTGAAATAAATCTTTTAGGTTTTAAATTCTAAAAAATCTATTTTTAGGCCCTTATTCATAAAGATGTCCAAAATGAATAAAAATGTTACAGAAAATTGAGTTTAGTGACCTTTTATTGGAATTCTTTATTGCTTTTAGTTAAAAAAAAACTGAAGTTCTGTGTGGTGAACATGTAAGTTAAGTAAGGAAATGTGAAATTTGGATTATGTCATCTTGACAATAAGTGCTTGTAAGACAGCACAAGTAGAAATTAGCAAATGGTGTCATTGATAATGAAAGGATTTACTTCTAACCTTCAAAATACAATAGACTCTGTGACTTCAAACCCTTTATTACTATTATTCATTCATTAAACCTGTTTTAGTGCTTAAATTTGCAATTTATAAACAAAATGAAGAAGAGTTAAAGTGAAATTCAAAATGGCTGCTTTCTGCGCCACCTGTGGTTAAAACATAAAAAGTTTTATTATTTTTTTTCTCTAAATTAAATTTGCTTTTAATTGAAATATAGAGAAATAGTTAAATGTTGATAAAAAGTATCAACACTGTTACATTGTATACAAAATCATTAAAAAAAACATATTTGCAATGTAATTATTTGACATAATAAACAAATTGCTCAATTTTTTTATTTATTTCATTAAATTTCTTGTAAATGACTCGGCAGAAATTCATTAGAGAGTGTTTTCGAGGGATGACATCATCATTATCATCTGTGTTGTCCTCAGGTGAGTTCCAAAGGCCTTGGCATTTTTTTCTTTTATCTGTTAACAACACGAATTCCACTCCCCGATTGCGCAGGTGCGGTCAGATAATGGCCGGGGTCACCTCTGCTATTAAACCTAGAAATTGCCAGTGAAATATTCTTACGATTTATCATCGACGTAAATAGAATAAATTTTTATTTTGAAACGAAAATTAAATTTGGTGCTTCGCCAAATTCATACCGCACAAAATCAAGGTCGCGTAAATATGGCGTCAACACATAAAAGGCCATCACATGAATTTTGATTCAAACTCTAAAAGGAAATTCTAGAAATTAATGTGCATATAAAGTGTTGTGTAAAAAAAAACGAGACGGAACTAAATAAATTTATTTTTATTTATTTTTATTTAAATAAAATAAAATTTTAATTTTTTTTACAATTAATTTTCGGTTTGTAATTCGGTTTCCGCATCGTTCAAGTCGTCCGCGTCCATTTTGACGAATTTTTCTATTAAATCGTCGGGAATTTCGACGTTTTTCAGGTTTTCGAAGTCCGATGGAGGTTCGTCGCTTATTAAAAGCTGAACTAGGTTCTCACACGTTAGTTTTACTGCTGGAACTTTTTCCCATTTGTGCAGTTCGCGTAAAATGAGATAAATGTTTTTATCCTTCAGTACATTGCGTCCGTATTTGGTTGCGCAGAGCTGAAAAGTGAATTTTATTTATTAAAAAGGAATAAAATGGAATTTTTTTTGAAATTACTTGAGTTAAAGCTTCGATAATCATTTTCCTCACGTTTGGATTTGGATCTCTTTGTTTCTCATTGCCTAAATACTGTAATTCCAATGGTAATGTTGACATTTCGTCATCGTCGAATTCTTCCGGGCCGGTTAAAGGAAGTAATAAATAAACGATCAGTTCCAGATCATCGTTTAATAATGTTTGGTGAACTTCTGTTGAATAGAAATAAATATTTAGTGAGGGTTGGGAATGGAGTTATTTGGTATGAGGAAAATTGAGAAATGTTTGGAATGGTTGATGAAAATGTTGAGAAATCGATGAGATTTGATCAAATAGTGGAAAAATCGATCGAAATTGTTGAAAATCGATGAAAATTTTGTAAAAATCGACCGAAATCTAAGAAAATTATGTAAAAATCATCGAAATCTTTGGAATTTTTGTAAAAAATCATCGAAATTTTTGAATAAATCGATAAAAATTGATTAAAAAAAACTGAAAATTGTGTAAAAATTGATAGAAATTGATGAAAATCGATAAAAATTTTGTAAAAATCGACCGAAATCTAAGAAAATTATGTAAAAGTCATCGAAATCTTTGGAATTTTTGTAAAATCATCGAAATTTTTGAATAAATCGATAAAAATTGATTAAAAAAACTGAAAATTTCGTAAAAGTCGATCGAAATTGATGAAAATCAGCTTTTTTTCTTAATAAACAAACTACAATTAATCATTTTTCTCATAAAACAAAATAAAAATTTGCAAAACCACCTTTTTATAAACATTAATGAAACATTACCCGAATCAAAACAACAATTCCTTATCATTCCAACAATCCCTTCTCTCCTTACGTCCGATTCAGAATAAACTGTATATGGAATCAACCGCTTAAACATACTCGTTTCAGTATTAATCAACTCCCTATGAATAAAAATCAATTTCAAAATTCATAAAATTCAAACAAAATTCACTCACCGTCTCATTTCGACCAAATGACTCATATTACACAACACTCCAGCCACAAAATGATAATCATACTTCAGTTTTTCATCACAAAACAACGAAACCAACTCGGAAATACTAAACTTCTTCTCTTCAAAAAGTTCATAGATTTTGTGCGCGCAATTCAACTGCGTCGAAAGATTATTCAAAATTTTACACGCTAATCCGACATGAGGACTTTTAGAGCGCCGTAAAATTATTTCGAAAACATTGGAGATCAATTCACAGTTATTTGCTTCGACCTAGAAGAAAATTTAATTTTTTGGGGTCAAAATATTTAAAATTTTTATTTTTTTTGAATTTTTTTTACTATTTTTTCTGCCAGTTGATCATCAGCTGATAGATTGATTAGAGATGTCATCGCTGCTTCTGATATTGAGCTGACTTCGTCTGATATTAATCTCGTTGTGCATGTTATTAGCGATGGATGTTTGCAGAAAAATAGTTTTCCTTCAGTTGTAGCCGTTAAACCTGAATGAATTTTGTGTAAATTCAGTATTTTTTATCAAAAAAGATATTTTACTCACCAACCATGTTTTCTAATGCGACTTTTCTCAAACTTGGTGCCGATTTTGGCGATAAAAACTGTATAAGTTCTTCTAAACTCTGTTCGTCCATTTCTAGCGAATGTAAACAAACATGTGCTCGACAAAAATGGCGGCTGATTGATAATGGCGCTTATGATTAAAAATTCGTATTTATTTATATATTATTTAAATAATTACTAATAATTTCCTAAAACATCAAAATTAGTTTAAATTTTTTTTAAAACAATTTTTATTCAGTAATAATTCCCAACCCCCAACACCAGATGCCACGGCGCACCATAACCAATTCCATCTAACAGCAGACCGACACTCGTAATGAAATTTCCAAATTTCTACCTGCGCAATAAAATAACCCTTCTTCTCCCTCACACATAACTTAAATTCACTCATTCAATTCACCACTTCCACATTAAAAAACCCTGACTCACCGACACATCACAAAGCATGCGCAGTACACTTCCCCTAACATTGCGCATCAGTCTCCCGCTTGACGACCGTTGCCGCATTTATCGCATTGTTTGCTCTGGGTGGTAAGAAAATTATATCAGGCTAGTAAAACCGTAAACAGAAACAATACATTTCGTGTAAATTACACTTTTACAGCCTTGTATTGCACTTTTATACTCTACAGTTGAAATCTAATCATATTTTTACACTTTACTCGCATAGTTATACAAAATAACACCGAGACAGGGCACATGATGTCATGGGTTTCTCTCATTTTTTTATTTTATATCTAATTACGAGAAAAAAATTGAAAATTACAAAGCTGGACTGAGGGAGAACTGCAGTGTGTGTTTTATATATCTGCTCTCTCGACTCAGTGCTCGCTTTAACGAATTGAAATACATTAACACTATAAATCCATGTACTTTATTGTGTACCAGCATTGCGGAAGGCCTAATAACGAGAGAGTGTTTTGTTCATACAATTCAAGCTCTCTCTTTATCAGAACATCTAGTAATGCATCTTTCAACTGACGATTTTTAAGATTTTTTATCAAATTTTTGAAAATTTTGAAATTTTTGACAAAAAAAAAAATCAAAAAAAAGTTTTTTCGGTTTGAATTTTATATTTTTTTTATATTAATTCGTTTTTAAGTGTGTGCAGGTGTGAAATTGTTACCAAATATGACTGCCAACGATGGGAAAGTGGAAATCGAAGAGAAAATGGACCAAATATGGAGCGAGGACGACGAAGATGATGAGTACAGCGAGTCACTGCCAGAAAATATCAATATGAACGGGGAGAAGAGGAAGAGGGATGTGTTTTATCGGGTCGAGGAGAATGAAGATAGCGAGTGCGAGAAGGAGATTAAAAAGATTTGTTATGAGAACCGAATGCAGAATGTGGAGTATGATGTAATAGATGAGTTTGATATGTCGAAGGGTGATGCGTATCAAGTTGACGAGTCCTCTGGGAGCGAGTATGATGACGATAATATTCCGGAGGATGAGATTGATGCCATGTTGGACGAAGGGTTGAATAAGAGGAAGGACGGAGAGCATTTTGACGATGATTTTTCGCACGAAGAGAGGGAGAAGGTGGTTTTGAGAGGTGAATTTTGAAGGGGGTGGGGGTTGAGTGAAAATTGATTTGTTTTTGATAAATTTTAATGAATTTTAATGAAAATTGATTTGTTTTTGATGAATTTTAATGAATTTTAATGAAAATTGATTTGTTTTTGATGAATTTTAATGAAAATTGAAGTATTTTCGTTGAATTTTAATGAATTTCTGTGAAATTTTAAATATTTTTGATGAATTTGGATGGAAATCGAACTATTTTCATTGAATTTCATCGAAAATCGAGCTGTTTTCATTGAATTTGATCAAAAATTAAACTATTTTCATTAAATATCATTAATTATCGAACCATTTTTACAAAACTTCAACCAAAATCAAACTATTTCCAAAATTTTATCAAAAATCAAATCAAAACCACCAAATCTTCTCTTTTTCTAACTTTTCCAGTCCTCGGTCACGACCATTTCGAAGTATTACCAGAAGGCTGGATAGAAGTAACGCATAATAGTGGAATGCCGGTGTATTTACACAAACAAACACGCGTCTGCACCTTATCAAAACCCTATTTCCTCGGTCCTGGAAGCGCAAGAGTAAAAAAAACATTAAAAAATATTTAAAATTTTTTTATTTAAATATAAAAAATCGATTTTATCGTCACAGAAACACGAAATTCCGATCACTGCCATTCCTTGTTTACACTACAAGAGAGAAATCGACAAGGAAAAAGTGGGAGATTCGAGCGAGTCGCCCGAAGAAGCGACAAACACTTCAGAGGATTCCAAACCGACACTGCCAAATGCCAAAATAGAAACTGTAATCGATAATAATAAAGAAAAGTCTCTCGGTAATGGAATAATTAGGAAGGAAAAATTTTTAACAATTTTTTTGTAATTAATTAATTTTTTTTTTTTTTTGAAGGATATTTACAAGTTCGAGATTACTGCCAAAAATTATTTGAGTTCCAGACTATTACAGTGAGAAGATTCAAGTGAGTGATATGGGGGATTTGGGAGTTAGAAAGAAAATCAATTTTTTTTTTTTTTTTTTTTTTTTGTAGGACTTGGGCTGGAAGAAGAAAACATCAAAAAATGATGAAACAATTGCAAAGACCTACACTGGTTATTATTTTAGTGGTTTTTTTGGTGAAATTTGTGTAATATTATGCAAAATTAATGAATGTCTTTTAATTTTGTGCAGTTTTATGAAATTTTCGAAAATTTCTTGCAAGTTTTTGTGATTTTTTGAAAATTTTATGCAAATTTGAGTGAAATTTTTTGAAAATTTGCATAATTTAACGAAAGTGTTGCAAAATTATGCACATTTGAGTGGAATTTTTTGTGAATTTGCCCAAATTTTTACAAATTCCATTAGAATTTCACACTCCGATTGTAAAATTGATAATAGTTTTCATAAAACTTATAAAATTTCAACATTTCAATCCAAATTTACTTCATTTCCAGCCTGCAAGTACGAAACTGATTACTTGCCCTTTACCTGTTCAGCCCGATAAAGACGAATCAGCACCCACTAAACCACGAAGGGGTAAACAAAACAAAAAATGATTGAAAAAAACAAATTCTAAGTTTTTCTTGTAAATAGAATTCACAATGAATCCAAACGGAAAATCGCACGTTTGCATTTTGCACGAATATGTTCAACATGCCATGAGACTACAACCGAAGTATATTTTTAACGAACTGGAAAACGCAAAACAACCCTACGGCGCTACTGTTATCATAAGTGATATGCGTTATGGTACCGGATTTGGCAGTAGCAAGAAACAAGCTAAATCGGAAGCTGGTAAATGACATTTTGATGAAATTTAATGAAAATTTTTGATTTTCTTAATTATTTTGATTGAAATTTCAATGAAATTTTCCATTTTTGTCATATTTTGATTGAAATTTACACGAAATTTTCCATTTTTTTAACGTTTTGATTGAAATTTCAATGAAATTTTCCATTTTTGTCATATTTTGATTGAAATTTTCCATTTTTTTCATGTTTTAATTGAAATTGATATGAAATTTTCAATTTTTTTACACTTTTTGACAAATTTGTTCACTTTTTAATTCACATTTCCCCCTTTATTTCCACCAGCTAAAGCCACATTAGAGATCTTAATACCTCAAATGAAGGACGTAAACCCAGAAGATCAACACACTTTAACCGACAGACAGGAATTAGCAGTAAATTCCATCAAACCCTCAAATTTCCTACTTAAATTTCACTTTTATTTATCATTTCAGTTTTTCGACGAAGTTCGTGTCGAGGACCCGCGAGTCAGTGAACTTTGCGCTAAAGCTGGACAACCATCCCCTTATCAGATCCTACTCGAATGTTTGAAAAGGTTAAAGGTCAAATTTAAATTTTTTTAAATTTTAAAAAAAAAAAATTTATTTTTTATTTTTTAGGAACTACGGAATGGGCGATACGAATATTAAATTGGAAATGCAGACGTTGAAACATCAGAAAAACGAATTTACGATGACGGTCGGCAAACACAAAGCGAAAGTGATTTGCAAGAATAAACGAGACGGCAAACAAAGAGCGTCGCAAGCCATTTTGCAAGCAATGCACAGCCATATCCTAACTTGGGGGTCGTTGCTGAGACTTTACGGCAAAGGGTCGTGTAAAACTTTGAAGGAGAAAAAGGTTTTTTGGTTTTGTTTTTGGAATTTTTAGAAATTGATTTTGTTTGTGTTTTTGTAGCAAGAGGAGCAGCAGATTACGGAGTTGCAGAGTCGGGCTTCGGCTAATAAGCCGAATCAGTCGATTTTGAATAAGTTGAAAGAGGAAATGTTGAAGTTGAAAGTTCAAAAAGTAATTATGATGATTTTAGTGGAGTTTTTGGAAAGTTTGATGAAATTTTTGTGATTTATTTCGAAATTGATCAAATTTTTATCAAATTTTTGTATTTTGTAAAAAAATTGTGGAAATTTTCATGAAATTTGTTATTTTTTTAAACTTATTGCAAATTTTCATACGATTTTTGTAATTTCCTCGAAATTTTATGAAAATTTTCGTACGATTTTTGTAAATTTCCTTAAGATTTCATGCAAATTTGAATGAATTTTTCATACTTTTGTGCAAATTTTATTTAAATTTCTCATTTTTTCCCAAAATTTTTCAACCTAAAACAACTTAAAACCACAAAACCCCAAAAATTCCCAATAAAATTTAATTACCACCTTTAATCTTTACAGGATTTGATCAAACCGATCGGAAAATTCAAACCCTGTGACACAGACCTTCCTCCAACATCCGCATCGAACCTAAACAACGTCGATCTTTAACGATATCATCATCAATACGTCGATGTTTATTTTTTAGCTAATTTAATTAGTCAGCCTTGTGATTTGAACCGATTTTAATGCATTTATCATATTTTCATTAACTTCAACCTTATAATTATGAAACCAGGCTGTGATTGTTACGTTAAACGACGCGCTAAAGCTTAACGAAACGTATTTTAACTAAAACTCAATATTTTAATATTTATATTTACATTTATGTTCGATTTTATTTCGTTTTTTAATGTTTACAATGTAATTTTATCGCTGCCACTGTATTAACTATATTATAATGCAATAAGTGGGACAAAAATTCAGGGACACGTAAAGTTTTACGGAGATTGCATTTCAATTTCGTTTCCTAACTTGTTGTAGTGTGTATTCAAAGGGTTAGTTGGTTAACTGTTGTGTTTAAATTATAAAGTAAAAAATACATTTCTGTTTTATTTTTTATTTAAAATTTTATAGAAATAAAAAATAGCTGAAATTTAAACGGAAAACAACGCAAATTCATTCACATTTAAACACATTTATTTATATACAACGAGACGTAAAGAGATTTAAAAGATTAAAATTACACTTTATCGTCAGAATCTAGACGATGATCTTGGTACATTTTGTTGATTACATCCAAATTGGAATTTAATGACTCGACGAAATTTCTCATGTCGCTCACGACTATGTCATCGACATTATCTTGTCCCATTGATAATATCTGGAAAATGTCACGCCGATTTGGCATTGCACGCAAACATAGCTAAAAGATTGAAATTAAGATTTAAATGTTTGTTTAGAAATAAATTCTAATTTTAAATTACATAACGCAAACGTACATTCGATATTTTCTGCACTGGCCATGAATGGAATGGTTTCAATGTAAGGTCATAAGCATTCCAGCAAAAAGGGGTCAAATTTTCAGTTTTTTTATTCGATTCTGCGTCTTCGACTATCGACGTGAGTAGTATTTGAATAAAAGATAAAGCTCTGAAATTTAAATTTGTATTAAATAAATTTTTCTGTAAAAAATCGCAATTTTTTACCTTTTTAGCCATAATAAAGCGGTGATAGTCACCCTCGGTAAATCATTTTTCACTTCGTTTATAACCATATCATTTAACCAGTGATTTTGTGACGTGTTTACGTCGTATACTTTTTGAATTTTCTAAAATTTAATTAAAATTTAATTTAATCAAATATTGTTTAATTTTCTAGGAAATATTCTACTTCTATATTTCCATTAACGTCATATCTGACGGGTGTAAACGCTTTTCCCAATCGATCTGCAAAATAAAGGGAAAAAAATTGATTTCAAATAAAAAAAAAATTTCTTTTTTTCTTACCAAATAAAACAACGATTACTCTCGATGCGGTAAGAAACTGTTGAGTTTCTATGTTACCATTGGAGGTGATTTTAGGAAATCTTTCGTCGGGATCGCCGAAAAAAGTGCGTCTTTGTGGAATCAGATCACCATTACTGGCAGACATGTCAGATGTCCTCGATTATACGTGCTTAATGAGGTCGGCTACACAGCTAGCTATTAAAAACAACGATAAATAGCATTCACAGCACCGCTGATACGGCAATGCGATTCAGAGCGCTCGCATGTGATTAACTGTATCTGATTTGACACCCGCGACATCTTTGGATAAAAATAAATGAAAAAATAATAAAATAAATAAATAAAAAAAAGTTAAATTATATTAAATGTCATTTTCTTTCCTTTATTGTATCAAGGCTTTTGTTTTATGTGACCATGGAAATTAACTTTTGATATTTATAAATAAAAGCGCCTTTGTTTATGATTTTCACATTAAATTTTAATACTACTTATCTTTTACATGCATAAAATACATAAATTTCAATTACTAAAAATTACATTTACACAATTTCAATTAATATTGATTAATTTTAATTAATTTCACTGGAATTATTAATCGCACAATCAAAATCGCTAAATTTAACATTTCAACATCAAATCTCGTTTATCTTTGTACTTAATGAGATCACTATTTCGTGACAAATATGGCAATAAATGCTAAATTTATTATTAAATTCACACCTGGTAACATATAAATGATATGTTCACAAAATATTCAAATTTGTACATCAATTAAATAAAGATAAACAAAATATCACAAAATAAATAAAAATACAAAAAATTCAAAAAATTCAAAAAAATTCAAAAAATAATACAAAGGGAAGACAATAACTTCGATTTGTATGAGGAAGCTCGACTAGAACATTCAACTACATGAATTGTGACGTCACTACAACTATATAAAAATATTGTTGCTCAAGGTTATTCCATAAATACATCTAAAATATTCGATATTCAAATTTCATAATAAAATAATTAATAATAAAAAAATCAATAAATATGCGTTCTATTGGAAGGAAGTGTTGATTTGAGATATTTTACCGGTTTTTAGCTAAATTAACAAAATTAGATCGCTATAAGCTTTGAAATTAACAAAAATGGCCGTTTTGTATTGTTTTGTTGTGGAAAGACGGAATTAAATTGGAAATAAAGGGTAAATGGGTTCAATTTGCTTTAAGTTCGATTCGTGGCGAGTAAGGGTTGGCACTGTTGGTTGAGTTGTAAATGGTGCCTTGGATGAGATCGCTTTTCCGGCCAGAGTAAAGTTCTTTTTGTTTGCCGCGAACTTCGATGCGTTCGTGCTGCATGAGGATCATCGTTTTTGGTCCGTTGAGGATCACAGGGTTGGCTCCGCTGCAATTGGAAGGATCGTGACCTTTGGCTAGTGGTTTTTCAATCGTCCCTGGTCTGAATGATAAAAAAATTAAAATTAAAATTAATTTTTTGCGTTTTCAAGCGATTTTGAGCGTTTAAATGGAGCACTTCCGGTTTGGTGAGGGGTGTGAAATTATCGGAACTTCAGTTACCAATCGTTATCTCATCACTCACAAAATTTCAAGTCTCTATCACAACCGGAAGTGATATTTAAACGCGCTCGAAATTGAGTGAGGCAACTTCAGTTTCACACTTCACTGCTTTTGGAGCGAACAAAACGAGCACTTCCGGTTCGATTAGAAACGATAAATTCCCAGAATTCCATCTACGTGACCTAAACTACAGATTTACAAAATTTTTAGTCTCCGTCACAACCGGAAGTGGCATAAAAACCCGCTCCAAATCGCAACAAAACTCATTTATTTTACCTCTTTGTCAACAAACTCTTATCGGGTCCTTTAGCAATTCCTCTCTCGGGTCCTTTAGCTGGCGTTCTGAGCGGCGACATGGTTCCCGCAATGTGATCTTCTTTGGTCCACGTACTTCTAGTAACCCTAAAACATTTTTCTCATTAAAATTCCATCAAAATATTTTTTTTTCTATTTTTAAACAAACATTATCTTATCCTTCTTCAACTTTGGCTTTAAACTTTTACGTGCTGGTGGCTTAGGTTCACTTAAAATAAAAAAAAGTTTTTTATTTAATTAAAAAAAATAAATTACAAAACGAAAAAAACTCACTCGTCCTTTGCTGGAAAAAAAAAAAAAAAAGTTTTAATATAATTTTTTAAACTCAAAAATCGAATTTTCACTAATTTACCCTTTCGCAACGCATCTAACTTCAATTGCCCCGCTTGTGCTTCACGTAACCTTCAAAAAAATCAAAATTAACATCAAAAACTCTTTACACAGTCAAACCCAGTTATTCCGAACTCGCTACTATGAAAACCTCATTATAACGAATCTCCATAGACACCCATGTTAAAAAATTTCATTATAACGAGGTTCGACCGTAAAAATTATAATTTAATACTTTTCATCTTGTGTGATATTTTTTAGTAACTGAACGGTTTTAGTTTCGTCAAAATCGACGCTCTCCAAGGCCAAAAGGATGACCGTGGCCGGCACATCTTTGAATTGTTCCAACATGCGACAACGAGCTGAAAAAAAAATCAAAAAATTTAAAAAAATTCAAAAATTCAAAAATTATTTTTTAAATTTTATTTTTACTTCGCTGTTTTTCAGCTGCGGTCAGCTTGGGTTTTGGAGAGGTTGGTTTTATGGAACTCGACGGTTGTTCTTGTTCCACGACTTTCGCTTGTGTCGGTCGTGTTGGGGGCGTGTCCTGTTTCTTGAAGCCCATCGCTGTTAGCTGCTCCATTGCGTGTAATACGTTATTGTCACTGCTGGAGAAAAGAGGAAATCAAATACTCAAAATTGGATTTAAAAAAAAAATTGGTTGTGAATAAATAAGGAAAAAGGAAATTTAGTTAATGAATAAAGTGAGGATTAACATCCTCACTTTTTTTTGTGAGGTTTTGGTGAGTTTGGTGGTTTTATGAATTTTTGTTAAGAAATTTTTGTCTGGTTTTTGATTTTAGTGAAAAATTGTATGGAAATTTATTGAAATTTTAAAATTTTTGTGGAATTTTATCAAATTTTATCAAATATCAGTTTTTTTCTTATTAAAAATCAATAAAATTTCATATTTTTCCACTTCTATACGAAATTTTAGAAAAATTTAAAAATTCCAATATAATTTCATAAAATTTCAATTTCTTACAAAAAAAATTGGTGAAAATTTACTAAATTTCATAAAAAATTCATAAAAACTTAAAAAATTCTGATAAAATCCTAAAACAATTCAATCATAATTCTATTTCCATATAAAACTAAACAAAAAATGATCAAAAACTACAAAACCAACCAAAAACGTCATAAAAACCTCACAATAACGTAAAAAGAAAACAAAAAGTGATCAAAAACTACAAAAGCAAAACAAAAATCTCAAAAAAAACTATAAAAATTCATTAACACCTACAAAAACAAACAAAAACCACGAAAATCAACAAAAACTAATCAAAACCAATCAAAGACTTAACAAAAACAACAACTTCTCACAAAAACTACAAAAACCAAACAAAAAATCAAAACTATAAAAACCGATCAAAAAATAATGAAAAACTACAAAAACCAACCAAAATTCTCCCAAAACAAACCAAAAACCGACAAAAATGAATAAAAAAACTAGAAAAACCTCACAAAAACCCATCAACTCCCAAAATTAGTAAAAACCAGCACCTCAACAAACACTCCAACAGAATCATCTCGTCCACGCTCGGATAAATACACTTCAAATATCGCAACTTAATATTAGGGGACCACGACGTCTGCTGCGGCGGCGGACTCAGCTCTCCTCGCGAAATCAACCTCGCCGTCGCCGTGTTCGTCGTCACCGACGACGGCTGCGGCGAACACGTTGCCGTCCGCGACGGCGGCGACGCCGTGTCGCTCCTCATCTGCGGCGAACTCATCAAATTCCTCACGTTCAGCTGCGGGGACCCCGACGGGCCCCACAGGAGCGGCGAGGCGGACGAGCTCCTGAGTTGCGGGGACCCGATGGGCCCGCGGAGCTGCGGGGACCCGGGGGGCGCGAAGATCTGCGTCGATCCCATCGGTCCGCTGCGGAGTTGTGAGACGGCGACGGCGCTCCGGAGTTGTGGCGACCCCCAGGGTGAGGCTTTGCTGTCGGTGCGGTCGCTCGAGCTCACTTTTGCTGGGGAAAACGGCCGGGTACTGAACATTGGTAGTTTGTGCGCTTGCGGGTAGCCTTTGATTATTAGGTCGGCGACTATGTCTGATTCCCTCCACCGGTGCCTTGAAGCAATTGGAGTTAGGTTTTGTTAGTTTGTGATTGCGGGGATGTGCCGGGGTTGCGAAAAAGTTGGAGTTTTCTGCTTTTTTGGGGTTTATTAATTTCTTTGCAATTTTTTGCAGTATTTTTTAGTTTATGCAAGTTATTTGCAGTTTTTATAATTTTTATGCATTTTATTGCAGTTTTTATGCAATATGCTGCAATTTCTGTGCAGTTTGTTCAATTTTTTGCAATTTTTATGCAACATATTGCAGTTTTTTGCAGGTTTTTATGCAAATATTGCAATTTTTTATAGTTTCTGCAATTACTTTATTGTCTAATGCAATTTCTTGCAGTTTTGCAGCATTTTAGTAATACGCAATTTATGTTTTATGCAACTTGCAATTTCTTGCAATTTTCATATACTTTTTTTCTCTGCAAATTAATTCCACTTTTGCAATTTTTCTTCAAATTTATTGCATTTTTCTGCAAATTTATTGCACTTATTGCAATTTTAATGCCATTTTAATGCACTTTTAAAATTTTAATGCATTTTCTGCAATTCTCATGCAATTTTAATGCATTTAATTACACTTTTATATAACTTTTTTAGCACTCACTCCAATTTTTTTGCATTTTTGCAACTTCTTAACACTACTTTCACCAACCTACGAACGATTTCGCGTAACGTCGACAAACTAACGGTTGGAAATTGGTAAGCCAAACGTTTAATAAGCCGCTCTTCCATTTCAAACACCGCACTACCCGGATCCTAAATCAAAACAAAAATTTTAATACACCAAAACAACATTTCACACATTTCAATCAATTTTTTTATACTTGTTTATGAAATGGAAAATCCTGATTATTCGGTCCGTAGCTTCCCACATGCATTCTGGGATCCTCCCATGTAGTTGACTGCGATGCATGGTTAATAAAGTAACTGAAAAAGCAAAAAACAGATCAATAAATTCGTTTTATGACCTCTTTTTGTCTGTTTTTGGTGTCAAGCACCACCTAATTAACATAAAAACCAAATAAAACTCAAGTTTAATCAAAAACACGACCATTTACAAGTTACTAAATCAAAAAAACCAACATTTTACCGCATAAATCTCTCAAATACTCACAATCTCCCTGTTCTAGAGTCTATTTTACATTCCCAACCATTCGGCAACGGTTGATTCAACGCCATGTTTACTTCTTCTTTTACCACATCCCAGCAGATGACGACGGAAATTACCAATTTTCTAATTATCGTTCATCAAAATTAACTGTTTATTTAATTTATAAAATAGTACATAATTAATTCAATTTAAAAATTATTTTATTTTTTTAAAAATCACGTGACCCGGTTGCCGAACAGTATGGCGGCCGATTAGAAGTACGATGCAGACGGCTGTAAAATAAACGGCTTTATTCAATAATTATTTAATTTAAACGCGAAAATGGACAAGGACCGGCTTTTAGTCGTAGCTAGCCTTTCATTAGCGGCTACTTTAGCTGGTATTTATATCCTTTGGGGTCCGAGTTCGCAAAGAACAGTTCGTAGGCGGAGAAGTAAAGGTAATTGATGCGAAAAACCTTGATTTTTGACTGACAAATTTTTATTTTTATCATCACAGGTCTCGTACCAGGTCTGGTTAATTTGGGCAACACTTGTTTTCTCAACGCCGTGCTTCAGGCTTTAGCATCGTGTCCTTCGTTCGTGTTTTGGCTCACGATTTTTTGCGGGAAAATGGAAAAAAATAAAGAAAATGTGGATGAAAATGAACGCGGAGCGTCGTATTTGTGTATTTCTTTGCTTAAAACGTTGCGAAGTGAGTTGAGAGTGTGTTTTTTGGTGTTTTTTTGATGATTTTTGTTAGTTTTGAGCAACAAACAACGATGCGAGACGATGAATTATACTCCGAATGATGTGATTTATTCGTTGAAAGCGAATTGTTGGGTGATTTCTACGGAAGAACAAGTGAGGATTGTGTGGTGATTGGTTGTGGATTGAGTTTGAATTTTTTTTTCTTTTTTTTTTGTGGTGTAGGATGCGCATGAATTGTATTTCGTGTTGTCTTCGACGCTGGATGAGGAGTTGAACAAAGCTGAAATACTGCCATCTCTAAATGATGCCTGTAAAATGAATGTAAATTGAAGTTTTGGGGTTTGATGTTTTTTGTGTAAATTTTTATTTTTAAGAAATGTTATTAAGTTAATGGTTTTTGTGAAAAAACATGAAAATATGATGAAAATCGATGAAAAAACGTGAAAATTTCATGAAATTCAATGAAAAAACGTGAAGATTTTATGAAATTCAATGAAAATTATTGAAAAAATTGAAAAAAAATGTGAAAGTCGTTCAATAACATTTATTCTGCCTACAGGGTGAAGTGAACTCAGAAAAAAGATCAAAATTCGACTACAACTTCCCACCAATCTTGGACCAAGTTCCACAATCACCATTCAAAGGACTTCTGGCCAACCAGCTAATGTGTCGCAACTGCGGTTACAAAGTAATCTCACAAAAAATCATCTTTTCACCAAATTTTTTTAAAATTTTCAAAATTTTTTTCACTTTCCAGTGTCCCGTCAAATGCGACACCTTCGACAGTCTGTCTCTACCAATGCCAGCTTCCAATTTAGGACAAATGACGCTCTACAACTGCCTCCAGCATTTCGTAATGTCCGAAGTCGTTTCGAACGTCGAATGCGAAAAATGTCCAAAATTAACTGCCAAATCGAAACACACAACTTTTTTTAAACAACTTACAATTGCTCGAGTTAGTTTCAATAATTTGTTATGGAATTTAAGTGAAAAGTGAAATTTTTTAAATTTTCTAAATGAAATTTCAAATTTTGTTGTAGGAATTTGGAATTTTTATAAAATTGAAGCAAAAATTTCATATTTTCACAAATTTATGCAAATTTTTGTTGAATTTTAAACAAAAATATTAAAATCTCATAAAATTGAAGCAAAAAATTCGAATTTTCTTGAAATTTCCACAATTTTAAGCAATTTTTCTTGAATTTTAAACAAATGTATGAAAATTTCATAAAATTTAATGAAAATTACAAAATTTTTTTCATAATTTTTTATATATATATTTTTTTTTCATAGTTGCCTGTCAATTTATGTATTCACATTCAACGAACGGTCTGGTTGCAGAACGGGATGCCGATGAAACGTTTTGATCACGTGACGTACCCTGAGTATCTCATTATGGACGATTTTATGTATAAACATCAGAGTCAGCAGATGAACGGAGGGTTTTTCAAGACCTTGGTTGGAGGGAATAGTAGTAATAATAGTATAAATACGAAAGCGCATGAGTCGATGGGGAGTGCGCAGTCGGCGTTTACTCCGTTGAATACGAATTCGTATTTGATTCAAAAGATTACGGAAGGGTGAGTAGTTTTGGGTAATTGAAGTTTTCGTGGTGAAGTTGAGGAGCGGAGATTGAAGTTGATGGATAAAGTGATGTTTGAAATTTGTTAGGGATTTTAAATGAAAAGTGAAATTTTTTGACGGAATTTTAAAGTTTGATGTGGGGATTTGAAGTTTTTATGAAATTGAAGTAAAAATTTCAAATTTTCACAAACTTATGCAATTTTATTTGAATTTTGAACAAATATATGACAATGTCATGAAATTTTTAAAATGAAATTTGACAAAAATTTCTAATTTCCTAAAAATATTAACCAAAAATGATGAAATTAAATTTCAAGGAAAATTTGATGAAATTCGATTAAATTTAATGAAAATTTGATGAAATTCGATTAAATTTAATGAAAAATTGATGAAATTCGATTAAATTTAATGAAAATTTGATGAAATTCGATTAAATTTGATGAAAATTTGATGAAATTCGATTAAATTTAATGAAAATTTGATGAAATTCGATTAAATTTAATGAAAATTTGATGAAATTCGATTAAATGTTACAAAATTTTGTTGACACTTTATGAAACACAATGAAAGCTCATAAAATTTAACCAGAAATATCAAAATTCCCTATAATTTATGCAAATTCATGCAAATTTTTAATGAAATTTCCACGATTTTATGCAAACTTTTCTTAAAATCCACAACAAATCTCCAAAAACTCGTCAAAACTTCCAACATCCCCACAAATTCAACCCCAAAAACACCAAACTCACCCCTTTCTCTCCCCAGCACAACGATCAAACCAATCCGCAACCTCTACCAACTCCAAGCCGTAATCGTCCACCTCGGCGACGTCTTCTCGGGCCACTTCGTAACCTACCGCCGCGGCCCACTCAACAACAACAACTGGTACATGACCTCCGACACAGAAGTCAAAGAAATCCCCTTCAAAGAAGTAACCTCAGCACCCGCCTACGTCCTCTTCTACGAAAAATCAACTCAACCCTAAAAGGCAATGTGTAAATAACAAAAAATAACAAAATGTAACAATGTTCGTGCTGTAAATGTTGTAAATAAGTGTTGTAAAATAGAAAATAGAAGGGAATAAATTTTTTATTAGCTCAACATGACAAGCAAAATAATTGAAAGCAACAAAAAATCAACATTTGCATATTTATTGAAGAAAAACGAAACTAACGATATTTACATGTCATTTAACACTAAAAACTAAAACCTAACCAGAAAAACACATTAATTTTAATTAAATTATCTATTTTTTATAATAATAAAAATAGAAAGGAGTTTCGCTTAATTTTTGTTTGTACAAATATTATCTCTATATATTACCCAATATTTAATACCTGAATGTCTTTCGGTACAAGACAGTACAAAAATACGCTGATCTAATGTGCTCTGCTATAAATTACAATTTAAGCAAAAATCAAAATCCAAAAATTCAAAAAAAATGCAAATTTTGACCAACCAATGAATTTTTAAAATTTAAAAAAAACAAAAAATTCACAGCCATGAATTAAAAAACAAACAAAAAAAATTAAAAAACAATAGCTGCTCATTGGTTGACATTAAAATTTTAAAAAAATTATAATAAAAAGCCACAGACAAAGATTTTACAAAAGGTCCTGCCCTCAAAGGAATTTATTATACCTTGCGTGAGATTACGTTAAACTTTCAACATCAAAAGATTTTAATAATTTATTCTGTAATGATAAGATGAATGTTAAATATTGTTAAATCACTTGACAGAATATTATTATAAGTATACAAAATTTCACTTTTAGTTGCCAAAACATTTTTTTTTAAACAAAAAAAAACTTTTTTGTCAGAACTTAATAGAATGTTTGTTTTAGCCACTTTAAGACATAATGGCACTTAAAATACAATGGAAAACGTTTGTACAATTCGACCATGAAATTCTATTTTTGAGAAAAAATGAAAAATTGAAAAAAAATTCCAAACCCAATTGAAATAATTCAAACAACAACAGTTATCGAGTACAGAGATATTTTTACTGTACTTAACAAGTAACTAAGAAAAAAGGGAAAAATGTTTTTTTCATAAATACAACACGTTACAAGTGAGCAGTAGTTTGTTGGCTACTTGTTTCGTCACTCCGCACGTGAAAGTCTGAATTGCGAGTTAGAACTAGATGTTCTTCACACTTGATGATCGTACCATAAAGCTACGCCTCGGCTTACTAGTTCACGGTTTATGAAGTGTGTCTGGAAGGAAATGGGAAATTAATTGGTTAAAGTCAATTTCCATTGAATTTCATCCAATTTCAACAAAATTTTGTAAAATTTCATCAAATTTGGTCAAATTT
The DNA here is from genome assembly GCA_034700445.1 of Stenotaenia linearis. Classification (NCBI taxonomy): domain Eukaryota; kingdom Metazoa; phylum Arthropoda; class Chilopoda; order Geophilomorpha; family Geophilidae; genus Stenotaenia; species Stenotaenia linearis. Next base: position 26,119 of record JAQIXT010000096.1, read on the forward strand.
CATTGAGTTCCAACCAATTTTCATTGAATTTTATCAAATTTCAACAAATTTTCATCAAATTTTGTCAATTTTCATCGAGTTCAATGAAATTTTCATCAATTTTCAACAAAATTTTATCAAATTTCATCACATTTCCACCAAAACTTACCAACGCCCCTTGTCTCCTATACAAGTAAACAAACGGAACCCCGGTCTCAGAATACCCCACAACTTGCGCTTGCAAAATCTGCCCCTGAGCAAGCTCCTCGAACACCTGATGCGCTTCTATGGACCATCCAGCTTCCTCATTAACAGGCTTAACATTCGCTAAAAAACATTCTGACGCTTGGAAGGGAATAGTTAAAAAATCACCCCTAAAACATAAAAAAAAAAAAAAAAATCAAAAATCACTCTAAAACCTCAAAAAACCCTAAACAACAAACCTAATCTGCCTTAACGACGAAATAGGCACCCTCGCATACCCCCCATAATCCAAATATTTGACCCCACACTCCCGGTCGTTGAACAAATGCGTAACTTGCGCCCGGTACCAACCGCCCAACACGGGCGCAGCACAAATGGCCGACGCTAAAAAAAAAAAAAAAAGAATTATTTTTAGAAAGAAAAAAAAAAAATTTTTTTAATGTAAATTACGTAAAACTGTTCCCGGTACTGAAGGGGTTCCCGCTTTGCTGTAACATTTGGTCATTTTTGCGGTCAGTTGACTGAGGGCCGGGTAAGTCGGATGAACGGTTTGTTGGACGAAGAAGTGATTGGCCGTGACCAAACTGGATAAATAGACGTCACACATGATTCCTTCGGGTAGAATAAGTTGCATGGTGTCTGGGAGTAGATAGGTGTCGTAGGCTGGGATTTGTGGGTTCACTTGGTTTAGAGTGACCATTGGGTATTTATTCAAGGGGAATTTGTTTCGGATCATCTGGAGGGCTGATTCCACTTCACTTTGAGTTCCTAGAATATAAATTTTTTTTTAGAAAAATTTTTTTTGTTTTGAGGAAAAACTTTTTTTTTGAGTTTTGAACCCAAAAAAGTTCTTCAGAAAAAACTTTTTTTTCCAGAAAAATACAAAAATTTTTGTGAAAAAATGAAAATTTTTTCTAGAAAAATGTTTTTTTTTAAAGTTTTGAACCCAAAAAAAGTTCTCTAGAAAAAACTTTTTTTCAGAAAAAACCGAAAATTTCTTTGAGGAAAATAAACAAGTTTTTATTTTTTGGGGGAAAAAATCAAGAAAAATATCGAAAAAAAATTCTTTGAAGGAGGGGTGGGGGTGGAAAAAAGAACATTTCTTGAAAAAAAAAATATTTTTTCATTTTTCCCCGAAAAAGCCCTAAAAGTCAATTTTAGTTAAATTAGGAAGAAAAAAAAAAGTTTTTTTATTTTTGGGTGGGGGGGTGGGGCTCAGGTAAAGAAAATTTTTTTCATTTCCCTCCAAAGAAAATTAGAAAAAAAATTTATTACCCGTAATAGTGCATAGCTTTAATCTCGAATTATAGTGATGTCGTTTGAGGTAAATATTAGCTTGTGTCTTATTTTTAATAAACTTAATCGTCGATCCCTGTTGTCCTATCAACAACCCGCACAAATCCTGTTGAATTTCAAACTCGTACACAATCGGATGTGATGTTGTGGCTACTTTAACTGCAGGCATATTGATATCACTTCCACCTTTCCCACTATCGCTCGACTCCTATTCAAAAAAAAAAAAAAAAATTTAAAAAAAATTTTCATTTTTATTATTATTTATATTATAATTCCTCTTTATAAACACAAACACGGTATAATTCAATGTCAACACATATCTCCCAACAAACTCCCACGCACACAGATGTCACAGTTTACTTTCCATTGATAAAATTCAAAAAAAAAATCTTGAAAAAAATTACAAAAATCAAATTTAGGCCTAAAAATCATAAATTTAAACATTCTCGTTATATATCAACTTCGAGGCCAAGGTAAACGTATAAATTTCGAAAATTTCCTCATTCATAATTTTAATCAACGAAACTCGATCCAATTTGCTCGTTACATATTACAATTACAATACATATTGAGTTACAACCCTATAATAAAAAAATATTATCTAATCAACTTTTTCATTTTTTCTTAATTCCTGCTACTGGGTTTAAAAATATTTACAAAAAAAATTAAATTTTTGTGTTTTTTTGCTTAAAAATTCAAATTTTTTGATTTTTTGTGAATTTTTTGTGAATTTTTTGTAAAAAAACACAAAAATCCTACCAGAACTTCAAAAACATCTGTTGTCAAGACATCGATCAACTTCTTTTTCTCCTTGCTTCTTATTTTTGGGTTTTTTTGAGGGTTTACAAGATGCGGCATCTTTCAATATGTTTCAAACACCGACGTGTGCAGAAATAATCAAACGCCGATACAAATGGGAGCACGTGATGGTGGGAGAGCGGTTTGATTGGGTGCGAGTGATTACACAACATGTGGCAAACCACGTGTGTAATAACTGTGTATTTTTTTTATAAAATGGAAAGAAATTAAAACACCTGTGGTATACATTCCCGCGATTATATTTTGTTCTTACATTTTGATTTTTTTGGGGAGTTTGGGGAAGTTTTAGTTTTGGTGGGAAAATCTTAAGTTTTAGTGGAATTTTGGTGGAAATTTACTGATTTATGTGAAATTTTGGTTAGAAAGTGAAAGTTTCACTTAAATTTTCATGAAAAATAGCGAATTTTGGTGGAAAATTAAAAGATTTCATTGAAATTTTAGTAAAAATCACAAGTTTTGGAAAATTACAAATTTACGTGAAATTTTGGTTAAAAAACGCAAGTTTCACTTAAATTTTCATGAAAAATAGCAAATTTTAGGGGGAAATTAAAAGATTTCATTGGAATTTTAGTAAAACTCACAAATTTCAGTGAAAAATCATAAATTTTCGTAAAATTTTGTGAAAAATCACACTTTAAGCGAAAAACCATAAATTTTGATTTAATTTTGAAAAAAAAAAAAGAAAAACGCAAATTTTATCGAAATTTTGAGAAAAAAGTCACAAATTTCAGTAAAATTTTCGAGCAGATCACAAATTCCACTCAAATTTGCATCAAATTTTGTAAAAAAATCGAAATTTTAAGCAAAAAATCACAAATTTCCTTTTAACTTCCACAAAACTGCAAATTCTTTTAATTAAAATTTTGTTCAAAAATTGTTAAATTTTATACAAAATCGAAAACTTCACTAAAATTTCCAAACCAAATTTTCGCTTATTTTCCTCCAAAACCACAATTTCCATCAATCCCACCACAATTTCTCAACCCAATAACGCAATCGCAAATTACGGGAAACAGGAAGCCCATCTCCTCCCCCGCGTTGTAAAATTTAAAAGAAAAGGAAGAATGAATTTGTTTTATACAATTTTTATCACTTTTCACTTTTTCAACACCTTTCTTGTAACCACAACATAAAAATCAAAAATTTTACATATCAAACGTCAAATTTTTCATTTAAGAAATTTTAAAAAATTCAAAAATCAAAAAAATATCACAAAGCTGCTTTGACCGCACTTACTTCACTATGAATATCGGAATAGTTGCTCACACACGGACTTTCCAACATCTCTTCCGACGGACTGTGGGTCGCCGAATCAAAGGCACCAATCAACGGCTGACTCGCGTTCTGCTCCGGCGGTTCCATCACAAACGGATTATTCGCCATCAAATTCTTATCCACCGGCTGTGCTTCAACTGCCGGAAGAATTTCCACCTTGTTGTAGTCCAATCCGTCCAACTCCAAATTCAACAACGCCGATTTCTCCGTTTTTTCTTCATTTCCCGCCCAAATATCAACCTCGTTCTCGATTTTCTTCTCCTCCTTGACATCGGGAGTGGAAATCTTCAAAATTCCTTCGATTTTATCCGAAATTGAATTGATTTCCTCGGATTCCACCATCGGAACGCTTTTAACGGAATTTTCGCTCGCCGTTTCTGCGGGACGGTCATCGCCGCCATTTTTCCAAATGTCCGTCACGCTTTCCTCGTCCAAGTTGACGTCTCCTCGCGGTCCGACCACTTGGTACGAAGTGTTCAGTTGGTCGGTGATCATGTCAAAGTGTTCAGCAGTTCGCTCGAGAGTCCAAGTGTTGTTATTGCCTTCGTCACCGCTAATATCTGCGAGGAAAACGGAAAAAAAAAAATTTAAAATTTGAAAAAATTTCACATTTTTCGACGAAATCGAGATACCAAACGTGCAAAACAAGTGAGAAACCTTTTAATTCCATTTCCTACTGATGACTTTTAGCTCAAACTTCCTCCCGAAACGCGAAACCCACACAAGAAATGTCAAAAAATCCCCAAAATGCGATAAATTTATCGAAAAATTAAGCCTAACTGCCATTTAGCTCTCCCCACGCATCAAAAACACCCAAAAATCGCTGAAATTACATCAAAAACGGTTCAAAACTGGTTATTACATCACTACCGAGTACATTAAACCAATTTTTAAGCACAAAACCGAAATTATCAATCAAAAGACACAAAAATAGCTAAAATGCATCAAAAATTGTCTGGTTCCAGATGTACAAACGTTTTGCACATTTTATTAAATTATTTCCCTTTTCCTCATATTTTACGAGTATATTTGAATAGGTATTGGTATTGCGTGTCATTTATGTCATGAATTGAAATTTGCTCTTTTGAGTACTTTACAGAATTTGTAATAAATTTTTTTAAAGCTTCCGGATACACCTCGTTCCAGTTTACAAGCTTCCAGACATACTGCGCATCCTAAATCGGTTTAGGTTTAGGTTTTGATTTTATCTACCGATGTTCCGAAAATTGGGCTAAAAAGTTACAAATCTATTTTTACCAACAATCCTTAGTAGCCCCTTGCAACCTTAAGCAATACCTCTCTCTCTCTCTTTGAACAAAACAATTATCACTATAATCCTCTCCAATCAATTTTAATTATTAATTCCAACCGGCAACCCCGCTTCCACCATTCCCGCACACCAAACACACAACACTGCACAAGAATAGCAAGAAAACAAAGCCTTAATAGACATTTCCCCCACCTAATTCTTCGTTATTTTTACCAAAGATCCTCTGGCTCATTGACGAATCAGCTACATCATTCAAAGCGAGAGGTGGAGATTCACAGGGGGAAGAGTCCGGTGTGGTTTGAGGTGAGGCAGGTGTCGTGGTCAAAATCATAGGCGTGGGGGTGGGATCGGAATGGGTAATGGGTTTAGGAGATTTTGGCCGCTTGTCAGCAGGACCCTTGACTGGCTTTGCTGGTTTGTAATCGTCTGATGGACATGTCTTCTTGTACAACAGGTAACTGACAACGGCCACTGCTGCCGTGGCTGTCGCTGGCAGAGCTACATTTAGAAACGGACGCCCAGCCATTTTAAGCTAGCAAAGATCAGAAATATTCACGTTAACATTTTGAAAAACATATTATTTTGCGGTTGGTGCGTTGGACTAATAAATCTGGTTTTGTGGAGTTGTTTACGTCCGATGGAGTTTTCCAGCGTGCAAGTTATTCTCGTTACAATGAATACCATTACAACGAAAATCTCATTATAACGAAATTTCTTCTAAACCCCCTCGTAATGGTTTATAAGTTAGATTTATAATTAACATTGAATTTATAAGTTATAAGACACAAGTTTTGTTCTCCGCAAACTCTATTATTAGAAATCCTTTATAATCGATCTTGTTATAATGAAAATTTCATTATAATTAAGGTTTTTTTCCCTGGTCCCTTTCACTGTAACGAGATTCTACTCGTATAACATGAAAACAATCTGTTGTTGTTGTTTGCTTACCACATTTCATCAAATTAAGATGTGACTGTTTGAGTTTTCGAAGGACAAACCGAAAACTTGTGAAATATTTCTATAATTTTCTCTTTGTTTATTGCAATGTCTACCAAATTCCTATAATTATTCATTGATTATTCACAAATTTCAATCAATCCTAAAGAAATTTTTACCAATTTAGCCTAAATTTAGCAAATCTTAAAAGAAACTTATGGAATTTTTTAATGTAAACTTCCAGATCACATTTATCAGTTGATGAAATAAGTTTTATCAGTTTCAACATTATTTTTTTTGAATAATTATCAAGTTTTTTGTAAAATTAGATTAATTTCTCACCTTTAAATAAACAAAAACTTAATTTTTGATGTAAATTCTTTGAATTTTATGAAAATGTTTTGAAAATTCAAAGCATTTACCACTAAAATTATATAAAATTACTCTATAAAATGGTGGTGCCTTTATTTGTTAGTCTAATTTTGATGTTTAGTTAAATGTAAGTCAAAATTTGATATTTTATGAGAATTTGATCAATGTTCAAAGTTGCATTTAAATTGTAGATAAAATTGAAAAATAAAATTCCTCAGTTAAATATTGGATTTCACGTTGGTTATTTAAATAAATGAATTTTAAATGATTCTTTGCTTTCCTTTTGGTATATAGGTGAGGTAGGTATCCCGGATGTAAAGAAAGTGGCACTTCATTCCCCCATTGGGCCATTGTCATCAATCTTTTGTCACGGATTAAACCGAGGGTTTTCACTGAAAACACCATGGGTTCACCCTTGACACGAATTCGGTAAATAGGAACAAATCTTAGTGTTTTTCCGATGAAAGTAGTGCAATTTTTTTTTTTTTTTTTTTTTTGGTTGGAAAAAAATTTGGTAAAATAGTTTTTGATTTTTTTTTTTCGAATTTTGTTGGAAATAAAATTTTTGGGAAAAGAATTTATGGTTTTTGTTGGGAAAAATGTCGATAAGAATTATAGTTTTTGCGGAAATTATTCGAAAATTTGCAAAAATGGTGGAATTTTATTCGAAAAAGTGAGAGAATGATCGATATTCACTCGAATTTTCTAAATATTTTCGAAAAATTGCAATTTTTATTTGAAAAACTGCAAAATAATCAGTTTTTATTCGAAAAACTCAAATATTTTGAGATAAAATTCGAATATTTTTAGTAAATGATCGATTTCTATTCGATAAACTACAAAATATTCGAATTTTATTCGAAAAAAATTAATTTTAATTCAAAAATTCCAAACATTTTGTATATAAACCGAATTTATTTGAAAAACGATCAAATTTCACTCGAAAACAACAAAAACGATCGATTTTTCCTCACAAAACTTCAAAAAACCAAAAAATTTCCATTCAAACCACCAAATTTTCCACACAAAAAAACAAAACAAAACAATTTCCAACACAAAACCCAAAACATTCCTAACAAACTCCAAAAAAAATCCAATTTTAACTCCCAAACCCCCCAAAACAACCCATCCCCCTCCCCCAAAACCCAAACAACATCCCCACACACCCACCCCACACTTACAAACCAAAATCCACACTCCAAATTCCAAAATCTCCTCAGAACTCTCAAAAAACTCCAAATTTCATCAAAATTTCACCGCACCAACGGTCATCGTCATCCAGTTTTATTAGTCCAAGCTCAAACCTCCTGTTTAAAAATAGGAAAAGGGTACAAAACGTTAATAGCAAGCAAATACGGTATTAGTAGCGTGAAATATAATAAGCAAAACTAAAAACGCATACCGTTTTACGATTCACATTCGCAACTCGAGGTTCAACATATGTTTTAAACGAACATCACGATTACACGAAAATTAAAGAATAAAAATCACCGACCGGGCCAAAAAAACCAATCTTTTTTCGGACCGGTTATATAACCAACTTTTTACGTAAGATTCGCTAATGAAATCTTTAAATTTAACCGGCGTAAGAGAAATCCGTGTCATTGGAATTTTCACTGCATCATTTGCGAACGGCCCCTTTGTGTTTGCGAATGGCTTCTCAATGAGTCTCAAACGTCAATTTTACCGCTTTTTCTCTAAAAAACGCTCGTCCGATCAATCAAATATGAAAAAAAAGATATAAATAAACGGACATTTATACATAAAATTTAAAAATAGTAAAATTAAATCGTTTTTAGCGCCTTTTGGAGGATTTCTGACAGTCGCGATTGCCGGCATTTCGCGTCCTCGTTGAATTTTCGTCAAAATTTCGTGAATTTCGGCGTCTTCGAACGAAATTTCGAGTCGCCACTGTCACAATATGGCATCGTTGAGCAACCATTCAGCAGACACGACTATGATACACTTTTGTTTTTTTTTTTTGAATTTTTTTTTTTTTACTTCTTACCGTCTATGAAGGTCCCGATCGCACGCGCAACAATTTATCGACGAAATGAATTTTTGATAATTAAAGAGTCTTGTTCCAAAATAGCTTGAAATGTGTTGGAAAAAGTGATCGAAGCAAACACGACAATTTTCGCCCCACGTGGCTTCGCACATACGCCATTAGCTCTGAAATGGTAACGAGAGTCCGTTCGCGATTCTGCGAGATTTGTTTTCTAGGTATTCGTGCGCGATGATGTACGATGGGAGCGGTTCTTCGCTCTGATTGGTTGATTTTTGTATGTGATTTTCTTTTTGGTAATAAAATTTATAGTTTTGTATTATTTTATAATTCATTATAAATTTAATCGACAAAATTAATTTAAATTTTTAAATTTAAATTTTATAGAAAATTAAATGGTTAAATTTATAATTTCATTTTCAATCTCGAGAGAGCGCTACTATTCATCATTTCGCGGAATTGATTTCTAATTCCATCAATCAACCTTATTGTCTAATAAAATCCAATTATAATAAACAAAAAAATCGATTAATCTTAATATTCTAAATCAAAACTCATTTAAACTCAAAACAAAACGTCAAAACTTAAACTAAACCACCAAAAAATAATCCTCCCGCGCATGAATTCCGCGCAAACCGCCTCGCAGCGAACAAATATACCTGAATCGAGATTATACGTCTTTAAATGCAGTCTTGATTGCCTCAAGTTTAAAGAACCAACACATCGGAGTAACATAGAATGTCTTGGTACCAAACAAAGGCTTTTATAACCACAAATAACAAAATCGTATTTAAAAAACGAACAAATCCTCTACAACGGATCGCAAAAACCAATGAAATGCACCATTAAGTGAACAAGGTGAGGATACGCAGTTTTCCTCTTTTTTTTCTCCCCAAAACCCTCACATTTCACATTTATTTACCGTCGAATGTGCGTCGTTGTGGGAAATGAAAAAAAAAAGTCCGCATTCGTCGTGACGAATGGGTGGTGTACGAAAAACACTCTTTTAATCACATTATTTCTCTTTAAAGCAGATACATCAACATTAGGCTTAAAATCCATTGTCAAACGCTGAAAAATCAAGAAAAAACATGGACAGCCTTGGCGATTACGAATACAATGCCAAAGATCTAATAGGACACGGTGCATTCGCCGTTGTGTATCGGGGAAAGAAGAAACGGGTAAGAAAAAAACGGAAAAATTCGATTTTCGCGAAAATTTTCAAAAATTTTCAAAAAAAATTATAACATTTTTCCGTTTTGTGATATTATGGTGCAATTTGTGTAATTTTTACGTTTTTTGGCCCGAAAGGGTTAATGTCTGTCAATTTGACTGATAAATTTAAAGATCAGACAAGACAGAGCCAGTAATGGCCTTTTCTGCTTTTACCTCTGGCACTGACCTTTTGATGGCAGCAAATTATAGATTACTTGCCCGTTAAAAAAGAGTTTATAAAACTGGATTTTGAAATAATAGATGTAAAATACACACTCGGTCGAGGTCACAAGCGAGAAAGACCATTTTTTCAAATTTTTTTTCGTATTTTTCGAATTTTTTTATTAATTTTTGTTTTTTTTTACTACAGAATCCCAACGAAACTGTTGCCATCAAATGTATCCTCAAGAAGAATTTACCCAAATCTCAGAATTTATTGGAAAAAGAGATAAAAATTTTAAAGGTAATGAAATAAGCCTAAATCCCATAGAATAACATGGAGTTTCGTTCCGTTGGTGATGGGAAAACGTTGAATTTTGTTCGAATTTTGTCGTTCTTTGTTATTTTCTTTGTTTAAATAACATTTTGACGCTTATATAAGTGGAAATAATCATAAAAAAGCACGTTGGTGCTTGAAATACGATCACCTGAACAGTGTACACAACACAATCAGCTGTTGATGACGCAATTAACATAAAGGAAAGGGATAGGTGTACTCATTTATATACAGTTTTTTTTTATGACGGCACGTGTATGGACTTGAAGGTTTTAAGTCTGAACTTGTTTATTTAATAATTTTTTACAATTTTTTAAAAATATAAACAAACATTTGGATTATTTTGTCATCAATGACCGTTGACACCTGATTCGCGTATCGTTTTCGTAATCCTCGAAAAAAATTCGTCATTTCATTGATTTTAAAGGATGTAAAGTGATTTTGGGATATAAATGTGGATGAAGTAATGAAATTTTGATTGTAAAAATCAAATTTTGTAACGGAATTGTGTAATTTTGCAGATTTTATCGCCATTTTTGTTCTCTCTCCCCTTCTGGCCTTGATCTTTGTTGTTAATCGTCCAATCTGGTTTTCATTCATATGTGCAATGTATACAGCATCAGTTTTAAACTTTTTTTAAGTTTGTTTACACAGTTTTTAGTTAATCTAACGAATTTTTTTCAGTTTTTCGATCTCTGTCTCTTGATTTTCACATTTTCAACACGTGGACAGATAAATATAGTCATTAAATGCAGTTTTAAGTCGGGTTAGGTAATGACAGACGAAATAGGAACGAAGTTATATAATTTGCGTGTATTTTCCGGTTGAATTTAGGCGATTTTTGAGGTTTTTTGCGAGGATTTCCTCGGAAACGCGCGTTAGGCCTAATTTGTGTATACAAAATTACGGATCTTATTTTCCTATTTTTACATGCGTTATCTCATGCGTGGAAAATCCTTGAGCTTATGTCTAAAATGGGTCAGTGGAATACCTACTGTATGCTATTTTGTTGGTTTAATGCAAGGGTTAGGTGATAATTTATTCTTTTCGTGTTTGGAATGACGATAAATCATTTCGCGCGCACCGCCTTTTTAATTTTGCAGTTTGCTGAGACAAATGAGAATTTTTTTGTTTTGAAGGTATAAAAGGAGCTGTAAGATCCGAAAATAGTAGATTAATGTGTTAAAAAAGAAGGTAACCTCAAGTTGATCGTGTTTTGAAGGTTTTAGAGGCCTTGAGGTTGTTTTTATATCGAATTTTTTTTGATTTTTTTTGATTTTTTGATTTTTTTTTTCAGGAGTTGACGGAGTTACACCACGAAAATGTTGTTGCACTTTTAGATTGCAAGGTATGGAATTGTGGATTTTTTTAATTGATGGTTGAGGAAAGATAAGGATCGGAAATTGAAAGTGATTGTGGGTTGTTTATGTAAAAGTGTGTTGCACGTGGTTACATTGAAGGAGGAAAATACAAATATTTTGATTTTTTTTGTTTTTTTGTTTTTTTGTTTTGTTGGTTGTTGGTGCCAAGATGGAAGTGAAGTAAAGGTTTATAAATAGTTTGAGTGTAAATAACTTGGAAGTGATATTGTGAGTTGTGTTTGTTGAGTTTTTTGGGGGTTTAAATGGGGAGTTTGAGGATTTTGTAAGAGGTTTTGAAATTTGTGAGATTTTGTTGAAGGGTTGTAAATTTTGATTAAAAGTTGTAAAATTTGATGAAATTTAGTATAAATTTGAAATTTTTAGGTGAAATTTGATTGAAAATTGGAAAATTTGATGAAATTTATTAAAAATTTGCATTTTTTTGATGAAATTTACAATGTGTAAGGAAAATTTTTGAATGTTTTACAGAATTATTTTACAATTTTCAAAATTTTATTCAAAAATTCTCAGATTTTCTATTAAATTTAAAAACTTTTCAAAATCTAATTTTGTTTCTTCCAAAATTCACTCAAAATTCTGATTTATTTTATAAATTTTAGTAAAAACCTAAATTATTTTTACAAAATCCACTTATAACTTCTATTTATTCCACATTAATCAACTAAAACCCGAAAATGTCATAACAAAACCTCAAAAAAATCAAAAATTTTAAAGAAATTAAAAAAAAAATTAATAATTTATGAAAATATATTCAAATCATTCATTCCTGCCTCAGAGCAACTTCACCAACCCCAGACTGATAATAATTCCTTTTGATACCATCAAGAAAACTTATAAATACAAAATGTATAGATTTTGTTTTGCACATCTCGGGTCAGGTCAATGGCCTCTTTGAGATTGAGACTTTTTAAAGCTTTGTTTACAACTTACTCATTAAAGTCATGGACACTGTTTTTGAATGAAAATTTTCCAAGAATTAAATTAAACATTTTATCATTTCTTTTGTTTTTATTTACAGGAAACTTCGAATCACGTGTGTTTAGTCATGGAGGTATGATTTGTTTACAACTTTTATCAAATTTTTTTTTAAATTTTTTATTTATTTTTTTTTTTTTAGTATTGTAATGGCGGTGACTTGGCTGATTATTTACATGGTATTAAATTTTTTTTTTTTTAAATTTTATTGTTGTGATTTTTAATTAATTTTTTTTTTTTAGCTAAAGGAACTTTAAGCGAAGATACAATTCGGCTTTTTTTGAGGCAACTGGGTATGGAATATTAGGGATTTAGTGATTTTTTGGTTTACGAAATTCACAAAATGTAGAATTTTTCGAAAAATTGAAGAAAATTTGCAAATATGTAAGAAAGTTTTGCAAATTTGCTAAAGAAATTGCAGAAATTTACAAAATTTAAAAGAAATTGAAAAAAATTTGAGAAAAATTTATAAAAATTTAAGAGAGCTTCAAAAATTTGTTGAATTTTGAAATGTTATGTCACGTGATTAAATTTTACATATTGAGTGTCTGGTTAAATAGTAAACCAAAAAATAGTTAAATTTTTCTGGAAATTAATTTGATTTTTGTTCAGAATTGTAATTAAATTTGTTTTTTTTTAATAGCTGGTGCAATGAAAGCTTTGAAAGCCAAAGGAATAGTCCATCGTGATCTAAAACCGCAGAATATTCTACTTTGTCATGGCGGCAAACCGAATCCACAGCCGAGCGAAATTAGATTAAAAATTGGTATTTTGGAAGAAGTTTTTGGTTTTGATGATGTTGATTGATTTTTTTTTTTTGTTTAGCTGATTTTGGTTTCGCACGGTTTTTAAAGGATGGTGTAATGGCGGCTACTTTATGCGGTTCACCGATGTACATGGTGAGTGACAGCGAGTTGTAATTGATGGAGTTTTGAGGTTTTTGTTACATTTGGTCACTTTTTAAAGATAGTTTGGTTTATTATGTAATTTTTATTTTTTTTTGAAGACTTTGTGTAACTTTTTGGTGGACTTTGCACACTTTTTGTAGTTTCTGCAGGATTTTTGCACACTTTTTGTAGTTTCTGCAGGATTTTTGCACATTTTCTGCAATTTTCTTTCAATTTATGCAGGATTTTGAATTTCTGCAATTTTCTTGTAGTTTATGCAGGATTTTGTACAATTTCTGCATTTTTCTTGCAATTAATGCAGAATTTTGCACAAATTTTGCAATTTTCTTATACTTTATGTAAGTTGTTCCACATTTTCTGCAATTATTTGCAAGATTTTGTATATTTTCTGCAACAATTTGAACGAATTTGTGAGATTTTGCACATTTTCTGCATTTACCTGCAGATTTTTACTCATTGTGCAATATTTTTTGTTTCCCATTTATCTTGCGACCTATAAACCTCATAATTTGACCATTAATTATAGAAATTTGCATTAATTATTCCCACATTCCAATTCCAGGCACCAGAAGTGATAATGTCTCTTCAGTACGACGCTAAAGCCGATCTCTGGAGCGTCGGCACAATTGTATTCCAATGCTTAACGGGCAATGCCCCGTTTCAAGCCACATCTCCACAAGCACTGAAGCAATTCTATGAAGTTAATTTAAAATTAATGCCAAAGTAAATTTTTTTAATAAAAATTTTATAATTTTTACAATTTTTTAAATTAATTTCAGAATTCCACCTGGGACGTCGCCCGAATTAACCGATTTATTACTAAGGCTGTTAAGGCGAAACTCTAAAGACAGAATGGATTTTGGTAATAAAAATTTGAAAAATTTTGAAAAAAATCTGAAAATTTTTTTAAAAAATTTGAAATTTGAAAAATTTGAGGAATTTGAAAAAAATTTGAAAAAAATTTGGAAAAAATTGAAAAATTTTATAAATTTTTTTTTTCAAAAATTAAAAAATTTAAAAAAAAATTGAATAATTTTACAAAAATTTTGAAAAATTGTGGAAAAAATTGATATTTACTATGAAATTTTGCTTTCCAGATGAGTTTTTCAAGCATCCATTCCATAAAAGAGTGATAAGAACAAGTAATTATTGTTTTTTTGTTATTTACATTAATTTTGAGTTGATTTTTTTTTTTAAAATTTTTTTTAGCGTCCCCAGTTCCAGTTCCGATTCGTCAAAGGTCGTTTTCGAGAGAGCCGTCGCCAACACGCACCACGGTGTCGCCATTGTTGAATAATATGGCGCATTCACCGATCGAGCACAATATTCCGGAAGAGCCGTGCCGAGAAGCGAGATCCGTGCACTCGTCGCCGGAGTCGACTTATATGTCGTTGACAAAAGACCGGGGTTCGCCGTTGGAGGAGCAGGAGGATTTTGTTCTCGTTCCATCGAATTTGCCCTCGGATATGAATTGTGAATATTTGAATAAATGAAGTTTTGTGGGGATTCGAGGGATTTGAGTGGAAATCGATTAATTTTGGTGAAATTTGATGGAATTCGATTGATAATTGATGGACTTCAATAGAAATCGATGGAATTTTATTGAAATTTGATGAATTTGAATGAAATTTGATTGAATTCGATTGAACATCGATGAATTTGAATGAAAATTGATTGAATTCAAATAAAAATCGATTAATTTTAATGAAAATTGATTGAATTCAAATAAAAATCGATTAATTTTAATGAAAATTGATTGAATTCGATTGAAAATCGATGGATTTTAATTATCGATGGCGTTCGAATGCTTATCGATTAAAATCGTTAGAATTCAATTAAAATTTGAATAAAATTTGATGAATTTTCATAACAATTGATGGAATTCAATTGATAATCGATAAATTTTAACGATATTCGATGGAATTCAATTGAAATTTGAATGAAAATTGATGATTTTTTTATAAAACTTTTAGAAAACAGAATTAAAATAATTTTTTTCTTAAAATTTAGGTTTCGAGGCCCACACAAATTCACCCAACTTAAACAAAAGGCATTCGGCCGACTTTTGCGGCACATCACCACCTCGCGCGGTATTCGGTTTCGGCCATTACACGAATCAGTCGACGTCACCACTCTCTTCCCTGCGCCCGAGCTGCTTACCAGTCTCCAACTCGCCCACCATCAGACCCTCAGCACCGCCATCCGAACCTATTCCCGTTCCGACGCAAAAGGAAGCGTATCAACAGATCCAGCAGAGCTTACAAGAGTCTCCTCATCAACCCAGAAGTCGCACTCAGTCACCCAACAACGTAAAGTCAAAGTTTTATGATTTTTAAAGGAAAAATAAATTTAAAAAAGTTGAAATTCTTTGAATTTTTGAAGAAAGAAAATGAAATTCTTTGAATTTTTGAAGAAAGAAAATGAAATTTTTCGAATTTTATTTTTAAAAAAATAAATTTTTCGAATTATTTGAATAGAACTTAAAATATTTCGAATTTTCAAACAAAATGAAATTAAAATCTTGGAATTTTATTGAAAAAAGATCAAATTTTTCGATTTTATTTGGATTTTACTAAGAAAAATTTTCAAATTTTCAAATTTTTTGAAAAGTTCAAATTCAATAAATTTTTGAAGAAAGAAAATCAAATTTTTCGAATTTTGTCAATTTTTCGAATTTTTTGGAATTTTAAATGAAAAAAATCAAATTTTTCGAATTTTCTTAATAAAAACTTCTAATTTTTCAATTTTTTTTAAATCCTCCGAATAAAATGAAAATTTTCAAACTCCTTTTTTATTTTCCAGGACGAAAATTCACGTTCTCCACCAATCGCCATTCAACGCCCACCATCATCGGACAACATGTTCAAAACAGCAACCGACGTCAGCTCGCTCTCCCCACCGTCGGTCCAGTTCACAATCGGCACTCCCCCCTTATCCAGCCGCCGCAGGAACTCGAGCGGGGGCGGGGGCAGCGTGGGAACACCCCCGCTACCCTCGGTCTGGGGCGCCAGCCCCCCCTACCCGTCTCGGCCGCCGACGACGAATTCGCCCGTCCGAAGGGGTTCGTTGACCCAGGGTACGACGTATCTTGGCAACCAGAACTTCGTGATGGGAACTAACACGTGTCTGACTCCGTTTTTGAATTCGCTGAGTAAATTGGCAGATGCGAATAGTAAAGTCGGGGTGGACGCGAATAATAGTAATTTCGCACATCCGCTCGTGATGCAGTTTGGGAATCGGGCGCAAACATTGCCGGAGATTAGTAATCAGGATTGTGTTAATAATGCAGGTGTGTTTTGGTTTAGAATTTGATTTATTTTGTTGGAATTTGAATTTTTTTGTTGGAATTCGATGGAATTTGATTGTTTTGTTAGGATTTAATGAATTTTTTTTGTAATTTTTGTTGAAATTTGATTGTTTTATGGGAAATTGACTGAAATTTGGTGAAATTTTATTGGAATTTTATTAGAATTTGATTGATTTGTTGGAATTGGGTGAAATTTTGTTGGAAATCTATTTGGATTTGATTGTTGGGTTGAAGTTTGAGTGGAATTTGATGTTATTTGGTGGAATTTTATTGGAATTCTGTTGGAATCTGATTATTTTGTTGAAATGTGATGGGATTTGGTGGAATTTTATTGGAATTCTATTGAAATTTGATTGTTTTGTTGAAATTCCAGTTAAATTCTACCAAATTTCATTGAATTCCAGTTAAATTCTACCAAATTTCATTGAATTCCAGTTAAATTCTACCAAATTTCATTGAATTCCATTAAAATCCTACCAAATTGTATTAAATTCTATTAAGATTTTTAAAAATTCCATTGAATTCCATTAGAATTTTCAAAAATTCTATTGAATTTCATTAGAATTTTCAAAAATTCTATTGAATTCCATTAGAATTTTCAAAAATTCCATTGAATTCAATTAAAATTTAACAAAATTACATTAAATTCCATTAAAATACTTTAAAATTCCATTAAGTTCTGTTAAAACCCTCCTAAATTCCATTAAAATACTTTAAAATTCCATTAAGTTCTGTTAAAACCCTCCTAAATTCCATTAAATCTCACAAAAATCACAACAAACCAACCACTTCAACCCATCCCTCACACAAAACAAACTAACCTAAAACTCTTTCCACCAACAGCTCGCACCCAACCCCACGTAGAGCCAATCACCTTCGGCGAATCACTTTTCCCAAAATCAGGAAGCATGGGACGTCTAACGGACCCCTTCAACATGGGACTTAAAGCCGCTTTTGGACCCAATCAAAGTAAAATGTCATTTTTATTCACTTGAACCCTTTATTTATGAGAAATTTCATCTTAGGTTCACCAACCAGCTCCAACACACTTCTCTTGCCTTACGGACGGACGTCGTACATGTTTCCGTGCGACATACCGACGTCGAATATGAGCGGAACGGGATTCTGTCCCGGAAGTTCGCCGACGGGATTGGGAGCTCTGGCGTTCGGAACTTCGCCACCGAATATGGAGTCGTCGATTATGTTTTACGCGCCGGAGTTACCGGAGGAAACGTTGATGGAGGTTGGAGTTTGAGGGGTTCGAGTGGATTTTGTGGTTTTGCGTTGAAAAATTGTTTACAAATTGTGAAATCTTTGAAAATTGTACTGAAATTCGTGAAATCTTTGAAAATTGTACTGAAATTCGTGAAAATCTTTGAAAATTTTACTGAAATTCGTGAAAATCTTTGAAAATTTTACTGAAATTCGTGAAAATCTTTGAAAATTTTACTGAAATTCGCGAAAATTGTAGCGAAATTTGCAGGTTTTTGAGATTTTCATACAAAATTTATTGATTTAGATGCGATTTTTACAGATTTTTGAGATTTTCATGCAAAATTTATTGATTTAGATGCGATTTTTACAGATTTTTGAGATTTAGATGCGATTTCCACAGATTTCCCACCATTTTTCGATTCACAAAATCACAAACCCCCAAAAAATCAAAATCGATCAAACTCATCACTAATCCTCTCCTTCCCCCACAGAAAGAACACAATGAAATCTTAGCCAAACTCAACTTCGTTTTGGCACTGGTCGACTGCATTTTGGAACTCGCTCGGACAAAATCGTCTCCAATCTCAGCCTTGACCGATTCCATGTTTCGCAGAGAAGCCAACCCGGACGACCAGTTACCCGTCGTCACAGAAAACCATCGGCGCGCCGAACAATTAGTCTTGTACGTCCGAGCGCTGCAAATGTTGTCGTCATCACTTAATTTATCACGTGATGGATTGAAGTCGGGCAGGTTACAGCCGTCTACGTCTGTGAAAAATGGTAAAGTGAAGGATTGTGGGAGAAAATGTGGAGTTTTGACGGTTTTGACGGTTTTTTTTGGTTTTTTTGCAGTTGTTAGTGGCATGAACGAACGGTATCGTCATTGTCTACGGATGTGCAAGTCGTTGAACACACAAGGGATACTTTCGTCTATTAGTACTGATCCAACAACATCAAACATTACTGCAGACCGGCTCATCTATAGCTATGCCATTGAAATGGTGGTTATTTTTTTTTTTGGAATTTTGGTTATTTGAGTTTGTGGATGAATGATGAGTTGAAGGAAAGAAAATAATGCAAATTTTGCGTGGATTGTTTATGTTCTGATAGAAAATACATGGAAAATTGCAGAATTTTCTGATTTTAGTGCGAATTTTGCATCAGTTTTAATATTTTCGCAGAAAATGAGGATAACGCTAAAAAAATGTAAATATTCTGACTGAAAATGAAAATTTTGCATTAATTGAGTGATTTTTGTTTGTAAAAAAGGCAGAAAATGCATTATTTTCTTTAAAAAAGCAGAAAATTTATGATTTCTTTTACATATTGCAAAATGCAAAATATCCACAATTTTTGCCCAAAAAAATGCATAAACTGCACAATTTTTAAAAAAAAAAGTGCTAATAATAAAATTTTCTTCTGGAAAATGCATAAAATCCTAAAATTTCTCACTAAAAATGCAAATATTGTATAAACTGCATAATTTTATTTGGAAAAATTTGCAAAGAACAAGATTTTCTCAGCAAAATACATAAATTACAAAATCTGTTCACTAAAAATGAAAATTTTGCATAAACTTATTGATTTTCTTTTAGTAAAGCATAAAATACACAACTCCCTTTCGCAAAAATGCAAAAATTACATAAACGAACAATTCCCCTCAGAAAAAAAAAAAACAAAATACACAAAACGATCAATTTTTCAACAAAAAAAATCTTAACACAATTTTTTTTCATTCTAAATTGCAGTGCCAATCTGCAGCATTGGACGAGTTGTTTGGAAACCCCCAAGAATGCTTTCGACGTTATCAAACGGCTCAGATTCTGTTGCACAGCTTGGCACAACAAGTCAATAGCGAAGAGGACCGCGGCTTATTAAATAAATGTAAAAAAAAATTTTTCCATTTTCCAAAAAAAAAAAATTTAAAAAAAATTCAAATTCCAGACAAAGAAGCGGTCGAAAAACGGTTATTCGTGCTACAACAACAAGGTTACATTTACGCCTACGACACATCGTGTTCGTGACAAACACAGTGAGCTAGTTTACGGGAAAACAAGAAAAATAACGAAAAAATGGCGGACGAAGCGATTTCTTTTGTTCACACTACTGTTTTAGGACTACAATTTACGTAGAAAATTATTTTCAGGTATCTAGAAACAAATATATTCATAGAGATGAATAATACTAGTTGAGTGTGAAATGTGTGCACGTCGTTCAATTATTTAATTTCGCACAATTTTTTAATACTCTCTATGGATTTTTGTTTTTTCAAAAATTTAAAAATTTAAAAATTTGAATTTCGCGGGGCCAAGGAACTGAAAGTCGAAAAATGATTATTTTTCCACCTCGAAAAATGAGTTTTTAATGATAATTACGTAATAAACGGGTTAGTTTTTAGACTTCCATCAGTCTGTGATTTTATTTTGTATTTTTTTCCTTTTTTTATGTAAAAATTTTTTTTTGGTTGTAAGTTTAGAAAACTAAACTCTTTTCTCACTTTTTTATGTTTTTCATGTCAGGGAACATTGCAAGTTATTTATTATTTTAATTAATTTTAATTAATTAATAATTATAATTAATTAATTCATAATACACGTTGTGACTGTCAGCTGTAACCCTTTAATCCCATAATTTACAAATTTGAATATTATCTAGTTTAGATATAATATTTAGATCTGTTTTTTTTTTATTTTTGCAATTTTAACCCTTTGTCACTCAAATTTAATGGTTGCAATGCTTTTGTGCCTTTTAGCTCGTTAATATCAAAAAACGAGAATTTTTTTAAAAATTTTTTGTTTAATTTTTATTTAATTTTTAAAATTTGTAAAATTTTATCAATTTTAGTATACGTTTTTTTTTTTTTTTTTTTTTTTTTTAATTTAAAAAAAATTTTTTTATTAAAGTTACCATGGAAAATTGTAAACTAGAAAACTTCGGTCAAGGTTAACGTGTCAGCCAATATTATGATTTTATGTAAAAAAAATGTTTTTAGAAGCTCTTGATCGATTTTGTGCTTTAATTTATTCGTAAATGCGAAATTAGTTGCTTGAGAATTCAAATGTATATATTATTGATAGATAAAGTTTGTTTTTATTAAAGACACTTCCTAATTATTAAAAAAATTATAAAAATGAAAAAAATTGTAAATATGAATTTTAAGTGTAGAAATTAAATTTTTTGTGATTTTTTTAATTATTTTACGAGAGAAATTAATTTTAATAGTTTCGTAGTGTGAATAAAAATATTTATTATAATTGATGGAAATTAATTTTTTGTATTGTAGAATGAATGGTTGGAAAGATGGATTAAAATTACAATAAATTCAAATAAATTGTATTTTATTATTTTGTCATGTTATAATATATATGAAATATTCATCACGTGGAACATGTAAAATTCACGCATTTATTAGTAAAATGAATCGATACAAACGCCATTTTGTTTAATTATTTTATGTTTTGTCTCTGCGTGTCTTATTTGGAGTTTTATAACTTTTTTTTGTATTAAAAGAGGGAATATCGACGATTTTGCGCGTAAAGTTTGCTCCGCCTCGTAGATCGGAGCGTTGTGAGGTTCATACATATTTATGACTTGTTTTAGCGGTCGCTGGGTTACGGGAAAGTTGGATTTAGTTGTTAGTTGACAAGATAACGAACGGTGCAGTTGGGAGTGGTGTGTTGTGACGATCGGTTGTGTGACGATGTATTCGAACCGGGTGCATAATATTAGCGTTGTTTCGTCGTCGTGGTTGGCGAGTAATATTAATGCGAATGCGAAAAGGAATTTTCAGACTAAGTATTCGAATCCGAAGACTGCGTTAAGTAGTAAGTTTTTTTTTTTTTTAAGAATTTTTTTTTTGGGGGGTGGGGGTTGTGGGAGTTGAGTTTGTTCGATGTTTTATTGATAGGAGGATGGGTGATTGGTGGAAGTTTTGGGAATTTTGGGTTTTTTCGGTAATTTTTTGATGTTTTTCTATACGGTACGCAATTTTTGCGTAATTTATACGTTAATGAGTACGTTTTTGTTCATTATCGGTTTGTTATTGCATGTTATTATGTTTTTGAATTGTTTTGCACACTTTCTCCATTGTTTTGTCCACTATCTGTACGTATTGCATTGTTTTTGCATAGTTTTGCACTTCCTCCACTATTTTGCATATTTTTTGCATTGTTTTGCAGTTTATTGCACATTTACATCATTATTTTACAGATTTGTGCACATTGCCTCCATTGTTCCGCAAAATTATACATACTTTCTTTCAAATTCTTTAGTTTACATACTATAAGCTTTACATACCATAACCTTTACTATATCTTTTGCAAACTATTACATCTTTTCTGCATATTTTTAAAACTTCTCTGCAAAACCTTTCGCCCATTACTCAGGAAAAAACCCATAATTCAAACCTCCCTACCACCGCTGCAAGTCCTCCAACACTTTTTCGATATTTTTACATTATACCCTACTACCCTAGTTCCCTACTACCCTACAACATAAAAAATTCATTTAATAATTCCCACTGGACTCCAAAAAAAAAAAAAAATCAATACGAAACACTTATCCCTCACACCAACAAAACACACCCACACATTAAATTATCCATTCCCTCCAAAAAAAAAACCAAAAAAACACAAATAATCCCAAAACCAGATAACTCCGACTTCGGCTTCCCTTCCCAACACTAACTTCAAACTTCACTGCCGAACATTAAAAAATCTCTCTCTTTTAAGGTGACTACCATTTCCGCGGCGGCGACAACCGACTCGAAGAGCTAAAACTCGGCAAAAGTTCCCCAAACACCTTCGACAAAGCCAACGACGATGTCGGCACGGAAGAACTCGACGAAAACGACCCGCTCACCATTCAAATCAAACAAATCATCATGGAAGAACTCGCAAAACCGAAAAGCCGCGTGTCGCAGCTCAACTTGGGCATTACCGGTCTCCAGTACGTCTTTGACAGCAAACAACCGTGGGGTTGCAAACTTTTCTGGCTTTCGATCATCGTTTCCTGCATTTCGGTCTGCTCGTACCAAATGGTGGACCGCGTGAGTCTCTTTTTGAAATACCCGGTCGCGGCCGAGATCGGGGTCGTCCAGAATCAGACGATCTTGTTTCCGGTCATGGTGGCGTGTCCGGTGGAAACTCCGGCGTTGGCCGAGGTGTTTATGACGTACAGAAATAGCACGAACGAGACGTTCACCGAATGCGAGGATTTGACGCTGGCGCATTTGGTCGGGTTTGAGTATAACGGAACCAATTTGACCGCTGAGGATGTTTGGAATTTGACCGATCCGTATACGCAGGATTATTTTACTACGTATAAGTTTCAGGTATGTAGGAATTTGTGTGTTGATGGTGAAAAAGTGGAGGTTGTTGAAAAAAGGTGCGATAATGTTGACTGATTTTGGCAGTTTTGAAAATTTTTTTTTTTTTTTAAAAGATTTTTTTATGTTTTGTAAAATTGTGAGAAATTTTTGCATATTATTCCTTCTTTGGCATTTTTAATACATTTTTTGACACTTTTGATCTTTCAAAGCAATTTTTGGCACATTTTCATGCATTATTGGCAGTTTTTACTCTTTCAAAGTAATTTTTGTTACAAATTTCCCACTTTTCATACATTTTGCCACATTTGTGCCTCTTTTTTTTTTTTTACCTCATTTCATTTTACCTCTCTCACATCAGCCATCTTTAAGCCTAACCCACCAAAATTTTAATCGCACTTCACAACCTTCCAGGATTTACTCCTCCCTCAAGACAATGCCTACATCACCGACGAATCGGTCACAATGTTCAACGGAAAATGCATCAAATTCTCCATGAGTAAGTCATTAGGCCTAAAAGCCGTCAACTTGTCAATTTAGCTCTAATTGCAAAAGGCGTGGCAAATCGAATCCATCAATCATTAGGCGTAAATCGTTTATCATCGATAGATATTTATTTAACGCTGTTTTCCCTCTTTAAAGATGGTTACGTTGATTTTCACGGAATCGCAACCCAAGTCAACTTTATAAGCCGTACCGTTACGAACAAGGCGGCAAAATGTAACCGTTACGGATTCAAAGTAAAAAAAAAAAAATTTTTTTTTAGGAATTTTTTTCAAAAATTTTTTTTTTAGCTTTTGGTAATGGATACGTACGATCCGCCCGACATGAAACAGCTCGTACCGGTTACGTCCGGTGCAAAAGTTGGTTTCACTGTCCTCGTGAAGCAGGTAAGTGAGCAAGTCGATGAATAACTTATGTTTATTGATTCTTTTCGTTATTTTCATGGTAATTAAGTATGAAGCGTTGGATGCTCCGAATCACGCGTGTACCAGTTCGCAGTCTTACAGACGGTGTCATCGGCAGTGCACTCAGGGGTTGCTGGATAAACGGATAAAATGCAAGTAAGTAGATGAGTTTGTTTTTGGATTGTTTTGAGGAATGGAGGTTAGTTTTCATGTAAAATTTTGATGTTTTTGGTAGTTTGGGTAGAAAATTTGCACTTTTTTGCCACTTTATGACATGTTTTAGGTATATTATACATTTGTGGCAGTTTGGATGTAACTTTTGTTTCTTTTTGGCAGTTTTTGGCATATTTTATCAAATTTTAACTTATTTTTGGCACAATTGGTACATTTTTTGCACATTTTCACACATTTTTGACATCTTATGGCTTGTTTTGTCAAACCTTTGCACAGTTTTGACACTTTAGGTGTACAATTTGAACATTTCTTGCAACCAAGATGAAAATCCAAACACTTTAAATCAAACTTCACACCAACTTCGAACAAAACCGAAACCGAAACAAACCAAACCCCACGCAAAACTATCAACCCCTCATTCTATTCCTCTTCCAGACTCCCCTACATGCCTCTCAGCGCCAAACCGATGTGCGAAACGGCCGCTCAAGCTATTGCCACCCAAACCAGCGCCGAAGAAGTCCTCCTGGACCTCAACGTCACCAAGGACTGCGGCTGCGTGCGCAAATGTCTCCGCGTCATGTACAGCATGTTGCCGAAAAGCTACAAATTCGACTCGAACGAAACCGACGTGGCCGTCTACTACGCCAGCAACTACTTCGAAATCGTCAAGGAATCCTACGCTTACGACTGGATGTCGCTCCTGTGCGACATTGGCGGCAATTTAGGCTTATATTTAGGCCTTTCCGTGTTATCGGTATTTGAAATCGTTCAGTCGTTTTTCGAGACGTACAAACGAGAAGCCGCGCAGAATTTGGCGAGACAACAACTGCAGGCTCAGAATGCGACGGAGAGGGCTCAGGATGATAGGAAATTTAATGATCAAATTGGGACCAGTTATGGGCATTATGGGAATATTAATCAGGGTTATAGTCCGACTTATAACGATCGGTATCCGTCGGCGCCAAGACAGAACGTTTGGTGATAAACTAATGTTTATTTTGCTCAATTTGTGGCACTTTTGATGTATGATGTTGAAATTTTTTTCCTTTTACTTTACTGTAGTTGTAGGTAGGTTTATTGCACGTTATGTCACGTGATTGTATTTATATTAAGGATAGTGGTTGGTTTATTTTGTTTGTTGTTATTGTATGGTTATTTAATGTGGAATAAAGGTATTTCAAATGTATGTCTGTCTTTTCTCTTTTTTTTTTTTTTTGGTAATTGTTGAAAGATGCGAAAAAGAGCCCGAAAAGGTCGAAAAAGGTGTTGAAAGTTGCGAAAAGAGCCGTAAAGGTCGATAAAAGTGTTGAAAAGTCGAAATATGCCGAATTTTCGAAAGATGCTAAAAGGTAGGAAAAAAGTGTTAAATGTTACGAAAACTTAAAAATTTGCGACAAAATGTCGAAAAGATTGGAAAATACTATTGAAAATTGTGGAAAATGTCGAAAAGATTGAAACAAAATAGTTTCGATGTTACATTCTACGTTTCGCAAATTGTAAACACCGTAAAATCTGCCGAAAACTGAGATAAAGAACAAAAAAATGCCCCAAAAAATTATTAAAAACAAAACAAACAATCAAAAATTACCAAACCTTTTACCAAAAAACATCGTAAAACCATTAAAAATCAGCAAAAACTAAAACATCGCAACTAAAACCACAAAACTCACAAAATCCCCTCTCCCCTTCACATTTCCCAACGAAACACAAAACCCAAAAATCAAAAACATTCCCCACTTCCAACATCTCCATTTCACCATCCACAGTCCATTCAAACATCAAAAGACCCCATTTCCGACCCCACCGGTCACCACACTCTCCCTACACCCAATTACGTCTACCGGCAGACTCAGATCTCAAATCCAAACCATCAAACACCTGCACCGACAACAAACTGGTAAAACCACTAACTATTTATTGCTCTTTGTCTATCTTCCGCTCATTGTTCAATACCCAGTGTCCTTCGACTGACCCCATGTCTAATGACCTTGTCCTTCAACCCTGACCGCTCCCCGCTGACAAAATAATGGAGAAATCGGTCCTAAATCACAAAATTTCTGTTTTCGACTCATCGCTGCGCATCATGGGAGTTGTGTTGTGTGGTCAAGCGACCTTTTACTCCCCGGTCAATTCTTGTGTGACATAGATCCGTTTCTCACCCGCTGAGCTGCACGCGACAAAATGATTATCTGGAGCGATCAACAATTTTTTTTTTTTTTTTTTTTTTTTTTTTTTATATTTTGCGATGTCAAATGTGATGAATTTTAATGGTGGCCTCGTTGGGAAAATAGGTTAATGTTGATTAAAAATATTTAATATAGAAATTGAGGTGGAAATTTTGTTTTTATTTATTTTTTTTGTTTGGAAAAATTGGATAAAAAAAATTTAAAAAAAAAAAAATTTTTTTCTTCTAAGTGGGTGGTTAGAGTAAAATATTATGTTTACATTTGAGTTGTGGAAACATCAATTTTATCAATCATTTTATTGGAGAAAGATTGTTTGTTGTTGCTGTGGTGATGGTAAAACAAAACTTTGGTTTGGAAGTGGAGTGGGGTTGTTGGGTGGGGGTTGGGGGTGTGGGGGTTGGGGGTGTGGGGGTTGGGGGTTTGGGGGTGAGTTTTGGGGGTGTTTTATGGGGGTTTTAGGGGGGTTTTGGGGAGTTTGTTGAGATGGGGTTTGGATTTTGTTGGTTTTATTCTGTGGTGTTGATGTTTTTGTGTGTTTTTAGTGATGAATTGTAGTGTTTTTGCAGGTTTTTGTTGTTTTGAGACTGAAATTGAATATTGTTTTGTTTTTTGAATGTTATTACAAATGTTTTTATTGTTTTTTTTTACAGAATTGGTAGTTTTTGAAGGTTTTTAGTGTTTTGGTGAAGATTTAATGCAATTTTGCTTCTGTTCATTGCTGGTTTTGTTAGTTTTTTCATAAAATTATTCAGTTTATGCAAATTTTGGCAGATTTTTATTGTTTTTACTCAGATTTTTGTGTGTTTTTATTGTTTTTACTCAGATTTTTGTGTGTTTTTATTGTTTTACGCAGAATTTTTGTGTGTTGTTATTGTTTTTATGCAGATTTTTTGTGGATTTTTATTGTTTTCAAGCAAAATTTTACTGTTTTTCAAACATTCAAAACAGATTTTTGTAGATTTTAATTGTCTAAATACAACTTAATGCAAATTTATGTCATTTCAATAACACTTTCTTATTTAGAAGCAAACCATTTCCAATTTCTCCCAAACTTTAACTTATTCCACACACTTTACATATTTATTCAATTTCCCACTTAATTACACTACCATTACACTCAAAACCAACTTATATATCACGTTTCTACAACCCTAACTCCCACTTTCAACTCGAAGAAACCAAGTGTTGCATGGAATGCAAGCTGGAGAAATAATCACAATGATGAACGTTAATTATGCTCAGGAATTTCAAGGTGCAATAACATAGATAATTGCTCACGATTCTATAACCCTAATTCCATCCAATCTCCAACACCAAATCCATCAATTCCACCTACAAACAAAATCCAATCACCAAACAACAAAACTTCAACTTTAATTTCCAAAAAAAAACTCAAAAAACGATAAAATCCTCATAAAACCCTAAAAAAGCAAAAACAATTAACGAAATCCAGTAAATAACTACAATATTCGACCTCGAAGCGCATAAAACTCAGACTAGTAAAAAGTGATTATCCTTTTAATTTTTTTTCCAACTCTAAGTTGCGGAATTCAGGGGCGGATCTACCTGCGCCTGGTAGCTGGGAAGTTTCTCTCGCCTCCCAACCCCTCCTTCAGTGCCCTTGAGCGAGGCAAATCGAAAAAGCTTCATAAATGGCAGGAATGAGGACACGTCGAGGTTAGCACGCAGGACCAGCATATTTTGGACAATTTTATGTAAAAATCCACACTTTCTCAATGGGATTTAAGAGATTTAGCGAGAAAATGAGTGCGGAGTCGAAACTTTGACGGGAAAATGGCGGATTTGATGTGTGGAGGAATTTCATGCGCGGGTTCGTTGAAAACGCTCAAAACCGAACCACTTGTTGCATTTTTACTCGAGTGTTAACCCTAACGGATTATATGGCGTTGAACTCGGTGGTTTTAGCGAGTTTGTGATGTATTTGTGTGGTTTTAACGGTGTTTTTGTGAGTTTTGTGAAGGAAAATGCAACGAGCGAAGGTTAAATTTTGAAGAAAAAAAATTTTTTGTTCACAAAAAAGTTGTGAAAATTTTTTTATTTGATTGTATTTTTACAGAAAATGGCTAATAACAACGATACGAGTGTGAACAAATCGCTTTTTCTCGAGAAAGTTCGTCAAAGTAACAGCGCGTGTCAAAATGGAGACTTTGAAAATGCCGTCAAACTTTATTCAGAAGCGATCGATTTGGATCCGACCAATGCAATACTTCATAGTAATCGTTCTGCAGCTTTGATACAGCTTAATAAATACTCGCAAGCGTTGCAGGACGCGATTAAAGCGCGAGAATTGAATCCAAAATGGCCAAAAGTGAGTGAAAATTGAATTTTTTGTGAATTTATTGTGGAAATTTTGTCGAATTTTAATTTTTTTTAAGGCGTATTATCGTCAAGGAGTTGCTTTGCAGTGTTTGGGTCGATATCCCGATGCTCTGGCAGCGTTTGCTTCGGGATTAGCGCAGGATTCGAAAAATGTGCAGCTTTTAACGGGATTAATAGAAGCTGCTATGAAGTCGCCGTTGAGAGGTAGAAGTCGTGTTTGGTTGGGATTAAATTTGACGTGTGGCTTGTGTTCGAGGAATTTTGTAGGAAATTGTTATGGATTTGAAGAAATTTAGTGGGAAATGTAAATGATTGATGTGAAATTTCAGGGATTTGGTAGAAATTGCAAAAATTAATGGAAAATTGAGGAAATTTATTAGAAAATTTCAGAATTTGAGTGAAAATTTATAATGAATTTCTTTAATTTTTCAGAAATTGAGTGAAAATTAGGTAAAAATCAAAGAAATTGAGTGAAAATTAGGTAAAAATCAAAGAAATTGAGTGAAAATTGGGTAAAAATCAAAGAAATTCAGTGAAAAGTTGGTAAAAATTAAAGAAGATCAATGAAAACTCAGTAAAAACTACAAAAATAAAAGAAAATCAATGAAAATTCAGTAAATAAAACTACAAAAATTGACGAGAAAACTGCAGAAAATCAATAAAATTACAAAAATTACACAAATCCAGTCACAATTGCAATAAAAATCTTCAAATCCTAAAATCAAAAAACCCATCCTCGAACACAACTCACAACAAAAACTCAAATTCATCAACAAAAAATTTTTCTAATTTTTATTTCCATTTCAGCCACACTCGAACCCAGTTACTGCCAATTACAAGCGATGCGTTTAGACAAAAGTCCATTCGTTATCATTTCGGTCATCGGTCAAGAATTGCTCGCTTTAAATCATTACGCAGCGGCCATCGTTGTCCTCGAATCCGCCTTGAGAGTCAGCACGTGTAGCCTAAAACTTCGCGGTTCCGTTTTTTCCGCGTTAAGCAGCGCGTATTGGGCGCTGAATAGTCTGGAAAAAGCCATCAGTTACATGCAACAAGATTTGGCGGTTGCTAGAACGTTAGGTGTGTTGTTATGGAGTTTTTTGCGTGATTCTAGTGGATTAGCACTGGAGGGCGCCGAAATCAGCGACAAAAGTTTGAGTAAAAATGAAAAAATTGATTTTGCTTGAATTTAGTCAATGGACTCAATGGAGTCAGACAGGTTTTTGGTAAATACAAAAGCTGTCTGACTCCCTTATGTTAAAATTTTTTTAAAGATCTAAAAAATTTGAAATTTTTTCCCCCCATTTTAGGTGACTAAAAAAAAAAAAAAAAAAAAAATTTAAGAATTTAAGAATTTCAAAAACTTCATAAAAAATTAAGAAAATTTTTTTAAAAATTTTTAAAGTTGGAAAAGGAAATGCAATTTTGCCCAGTTTTACTCAAAAGAGTCAGACAGATTTGTGATAACCAAAAACCTGTCCAACTCCCTGTGTTAAAAATTTAAAAAAATTTCAAAAGAATTTTTAAAAAAATTTTTCCCTTTTCAGGAGACCTAAGCGGAGAATGCAGAGCCCACGGCAACCTCGGTGCTGCCTACTTCTCAAAAGGCAACTACAAAGCGGCCCTAACCAGCCACCGCCACCAACTAGTCCTCTCAATGAAATGCAAAGAAAACCACATCGCGGCCGCGGCTCTCACCAGCCTCGGCCACGTCTACGCAGCAACGAACGACTACTCCAACGCCCTCGCCAGCCACAAACAATGCGTCCAACTCGTCAAACAAATGAACAACACCCTCCAGGAAGCCCGCGAGATCGGCAACGTCGGCGCGGTCTACCTGGCGATGGGGGACTTCGAGAACGCGCTCGAATGCCACACGGAACACCTCCGGCTCGCGAAACAACTCAATAATAAAGTCGAGGAGGCGCGCGCGTGCAGCAATTTGGGGAGTTCCCACCATTTTAATCGAAATTTCGAACAAGCGACGACGTTCCACAACCAAGTGTTACAACTGGCACTCGGATTACAGGTGCCTAAAGTCCCGATGTTTCCGCAATTTTGATTTTTTTTGGTTTTTGACACAGGGTGGTGTGCGACTCCGTTGAGTAAATTTAGCCAAAATTTTTTTTTTTGTAATTTGAAGTTTTTTTTAAAAACATGTTGGGAGTCAGACAGATTTTGTGATTATCATAAACCTGTCAGACTCTGTTGAGTAAATCTGGCCAAAAAATGGGGGGGAAAATCAATTTTTTATTCAATTTTCAAAGGATTTTACGATTTTCAACGTTTTTTCAACGTTTTTCAAACTTAAAATGCCATAGAACCGAAAATTTCTCTCGAAACTCAACTTTTTACTTTTTTCTAACTCTTCTTCTACTTCCAGGACAAAAACATGGAATCCCGCGCCTACGCCGGCCTCGGCCACGCGGCTCGCTGCATGTGCGACCACGACCAAGCCAAAACCTACCACGAAAAACAACTCGAAGTCGCTCTCGTCACCCGAGACAAAGTCGGCGAGGGCCGCGCATGCTCCAACCTCGGCATCGTCTACCAACTCATGGGCGACAACGACGCGGCCCTCAAACTCCACCAGGCCCACCTCAACATCGCCCGGGGCCTCCAAGACAAGGCCGGAATGGGCCGCGCGTACGGAAACATCGGAAACGCGTACAACACGATGGGGTACTACAAAGAAGCGATAAAATTCCACAAGCAGGAATTGACGATTTCTAAGGAAGTCAATGACAGGAACTCGGAGGCGGCGACCCACGGGAACTTGGCGGTGGCCTACCAGGCGTTGGGGATGCACGAGATGGCTTTGCTGCATTACCAGAGTCACTTGACGATCGCGAGGGAGCTGAAGGATGCGG
Source organism: Stenotaenia linearis (assembly GCA_034700445.1). Taxonomy (NCBI): domain Eukaryota; kingdom Metazoa; phylum Arthropoda; class Chilopoda; order Geophilomorpha; family Geophilidae; genus Stenotaenia; species Stenotaenia linearis. The sequence goes on from JAQIXT010000096.1 coordinate 57,577, forward strand.
TGGGGGAGGCGTGTGCGTTGTGTAATCTGGGCAATTGTTTGAGCTCGAGAGGAGAGTTTGGACAGGCGATTCCGTATTATGAAGGGTATTTGATGGTGTCGCAGGAGTTGAATGATGTTGAGGGGGAGGCGAAGGCGTGCCATTTTTTGGGGTATGCGCATTATTGTTTGATGAATTATCAGGAGGCAATAAGGTTGGTTTTGTTGGGGTAGGGGGGGTTGTAGTGGATGGTGGTTGGTGAGGTAATGGTAAGGAGTGATTTAAATTGACCAAAAATGGCTCAAATGGTTAAAAAGTGTCGAAAATTTACTTTATTTATGAAATGTCAGACTAAAATTGACCAAAAATGATCAAAAAGTAAGGAAATTTGGTCAATAAGTCAATTCACGTAAGAGAAAGAGGCTAAAATTGATGAAAATGGTTCAAAATAACTAAAAATCGTCTAAAATTAACCAAAACTGGTTCAAAAAGACCAAAAACAATCAAAAAGTCACACTTTTTCAGACCATTATCCGAGGGACCAAAAGACCAAAAATGACCGAATTGACCAAAAACATCACAAACTTTAAATTTCCAATACAAAAACCCTAAAAACCTTCACCAACCACCATCCACTGCACCCCAACCCCACACACCTTTCTTTCCTCTCAAAAAAAACTAATCTCATCCACTTCCAGATACTACAACCAAAACCTCGTCCTCGCCAAGGACCTCCAAGACCGCATGAACCTCGGCCACGCGTACTGCAACCTGGGCCTCGCTCACCTCGCCCTAAACAACCACCAAACCGCCCTCGAATGCCAGAAATACTTCCTCGCCATCGCGCACATGCTCAAACACTCCCAGGGCAAATTCCGCGCCATGGGCAACGTCGCCGACGTCCTCATGAAGATGAACAACACAACCGAAGCCGTCCAAGTCTACCACAAACAACTCCTCCTCGCTAAACAATGCAACGAAAGGTCCCTCGAAGCCACGGCCTACTCCTCCTTGGGCCTCGCGCACGTGACCCTGAAATGCTACGACAAAGCGCTCGGGTTCCACACGCAAGAATTGATTTTATATCAGGATTTGAATGACGTCAGAGGCGAATGTCGCTCGCACACCCACCTTGGGGCCGTCCACATGGCGCTCGGGAGTTACACGAACGCGATCAAGTGTTATGAGGAGCATTTGGAGCGTGCGCAGGAGCTGAAAGATTGTTTACTCCAGGCGCAGGCGTTCGGGAATCTCGGGATTTCGCATTTGAATATGGGGCATTTTGAAGACGCGATTGGGTATTTTGAACAGCAGTTGGCGACGTTGGAGCAGGTGGTGGATGCGACGTGTTTGGTGGATAAGGCGAGGGGGTATGGGAATTTGGGGGATTGTTACGAGGCGTTGGGGGATTATGAGGAGGCGATCAAGTGCCATGATTTGTATTTGACGATTGCGCTGAAGATTAAGAGTTTGAGGGATCAGGAAAGGGCGTATAGGGGGTTGGGGAATTCGCATAAATGTGTGGGGAATCTGCAGCAGTCGTTGGTGAGTTGGTTTGTGGTTGGACCTCGTTATAACGAAATTTTGGGGGTTTTTTTGTATGGAAATTAATACGAAATGCAAGAAAATGAAATATTTCGTTATAACGGGGTTCGGACTGTTTGATTTTTTATGAAAAAAATTATTAAAAAAATTTTTTTTTTTAGGTTTGCTTTGAGAAACGGCTCGTCGTGTCGCACGAGTTACAGAATCCGTCAGCAAAAGCGACTGCGTATGGGGAACTCGGTTACATCCACAGTTTGTTGGGGAATTACGAGCAAGCAACGTCGTGTATGGAACATCAATTGAACATCGCGACCGATTTGCAAGACAAACACCTGGAAGCTGAAGCTGCGTGCGGACTCGGGAATGTTTATCACCAAATCGGGAACTTCGAAACGGCGCTCAGACATCATCAAATGGACTTAAACATATCAAAACAAATTAGTAAAAAATTCAAAATAATTTCAATCAAAACCCCGTTATAACGAAATCCTCAAATTCCCCATAGACGTCCATATTAAAAAAAATTCGTTATAACGGGGGTTTGACTGAATTTTTAATTTTTTTTTTTTCAAAATTCAAAAAAATTTTATTTTTAAAACTAGACAACATCGACGGACAAGCGCGAGCTTATGGAAACTTAGGCCTAACGTACGAATCGTTGGGAAACCTAACGCAAGCGGTTCAATACCAAGAACAACACCTAAACATCGCGACGCAACTCGGCGACAACGGCGTCAAAATATTGGCGTTCAGCAGTTTGGGTCGAATTTACCACTCGATGGGCGACTCGTATCAAGCCGTCACTTACCTCCAACAAGGCTTAATCATAGCGGAACAAGTCGGACAGCGGGAAGACGAAGCGAAGATCAGACATCGCTTGGGCCTCGCGCTCTGGAGTCACGCGGACCTCGAAGGAGCGCAACAACAGCTGTACCGAGCCGCCGATTTGTTCGAGGCGATTCGAAGGGAGTCGCAGGCGTCGACCGATTATCGAATGTCGCTGTTCGATCTACAAACTGCGTCGTACCAAGCTCTACAGGTCTTTTAAATTTTATTTAAAAAAATTTTTTTTTAATTTTTTTTTTTTTTTTTTTTTTAAAGAGAGTTTTGGTTGCGCTCGGACGGTTCGACGAAGCGTTGGTTGTGGCTGAGAGAGGGAGGACGCGAGCTTTTGTTGATTTGTTGATGGAGAGGCAAGGGGTTAGTGTTAAGAGGAGTAGGTTGGAAGAAGCTGTGACGTCATCGCCGGCTGGGATCGTTGATGTGGTTAATAGGCAGAAGGCGACGGTTGTTTATTACTCGTTGGTTACGGGGTATTTGTATATTTGGGTCATCGTGCCCAATAAAGGTGAGTTGGGTATTTTTTTTTTTTTTTAGGATTTAAAAAATTTTGTGTGTGTGTGTTTTAGGTATTGTCAAGTTTCATCAACATAATTTCAGCGATGTGTATGCTGGAGATGAAACAAATACGAACGAAAATCAAGGAACAACTTGTATACTGGAACAATACATCGCGAGCATGAGAGAATCGTTAGGAGTCGAAATCCAAACCCACCAAACGTCGAAGTTAGTCTCAAATACCAATTTCTTCGAAAAATGCCTATAAACCCCGTTATAACAAAATTTCAATCGAAAAATCAATTTGTTATAACGAGTTTTCATTATTTTCTTATTAATTGAGGGAGGCGTTTATTCGAGGTCGGCCACAATTCAGAAAAATATAATATTTTAACATTTTTTTTATTTCCAGGACCGAATTCGACCTTGAAACGGACGAAACGTGGAACCAGCACATGGAAGAACTAAGCGACAAACTCTCGCAAGAAAAAGACAGATCGGGCTTTCTGCGCATGGTCAACCGCGGCCATCTTTTCAACAGCAGCAACTACAGTCTCAGCAGTCTCTTCAGCCTCGGCAGCGTGACCGGAAGTCACATCAGCGGCTCCACCAGCCGCCCCGGCTCGACCCGCTCGCGCCCGCCCGTCTGGCCGGGTCCCGCGTGTCTTAACGCGCTCTACGAGATTCTCGTCGCCCCGATCGAGAATTTCCTACCGACGACCCAACCCCGGGACCTCCTGCTCGTTCTAGAGGGAGACCTGTACCTGATTCCTTTCTCCATGCTCAAAGGATCGACGCATTCGGAGTATCTTTGCGAGAATTACACTTTGTTGGTGACGCCGTCGATCAGCTCTTTGTGCTGTAGTTTGAGGAACAATCAGAAACCGACTTCTGAAACGACTTCGGCGCTGGTCGTCGGGAACCCCCGTCTGCTTCCGTCCATAACCGAGCAGTGGGGATGGGAAAATGCCCCCTATGCGGAACAGGAAGCCGAACAAGTGGCTGATATTTTGGGGACTGTGAGAATTGAATTATTTTTTCTTTACAGTTGAACCCCGTTATAATGAACTTGCATAGGTGGCTATGTTAAAAAAATTGTTTTTACAAAACTCGTTATAACGAAAACCAGTTATAATTGAAAATTTTTCGTTATAACGAGTTTTTTACATCTCAAGTTCACTTTTTTGACATAAAAACAAAATATTTCACTAAAAAACCTAACGTTTATTATAACGAGGTTCAACCCATTTCAATTCAACGCCAAAATAACAATCTTCTCATTCCAGACGGCCATGACGAACTCCCTCGCAACAAAAGAAACGGTCCTCCGCCAAATGCCACAAGTCGAATGCGTCCACTTCGCCACCCACATCTCGTGGAAACTCTCAGCCGTCGTCCTCAGCCCGGGCGACGTGATCGACCCACCCTCCCCGAAACGCACCGACACCGACGACACGGACACCAACAGCGAAGTCACGAGCTCCCTCGACCTCCCGGCCCTCAGCGAATTCCTCCTCACGGCCGCCGACATCCTCAACATGAAACTCAACGCCAGACTCGTCGTCGTCAGCTCCTGCCACACGCGGAACCACCACGGCAAAGCGAGCGCCGACGGAATCGTCGCTCTAACCCGCGCACTACTCGCCGCCGGCGTCCAGTGCGTCATGGTCTCCCTCTGGCCGGTCCCCGACACCGCGGTCCAGATTTTCCTGAGGACTTTTTACTCGTCGCTGCTCCAGGGGTCGCGAATCAGCCGGGCGTTGAACGAGGCGATGCACACCGTGCAGAACACGAAGCAGTTTGCGCACCCGGCGAACTGGGCGGGGTTCGTTTTGATCGGGGGTGACGTCAAGTTGAGCAGTAAAGTCGCCCTGATGGGGCAGGCGTTGTGCGAGTTGTTGAAGACCCCGGAGAGGTGTAGGGATGCCCTGAGGGTGGTTTTGCATTTGGTGGAGAAGTCGTTGTTGAGGATTCATAGAGGGCATAAGAATGCGATGTATACGACGGAGAAGAGTATAGAGAATAAGGTGGGGGTTGTGGGGGGGTGGAAGGATTTGTTGATTGCGGTTGGGTTTAGGTTCGAGCCGGCGGCGAACGGGATACCGGCGTCGGTGTTTTTCCCGCAGTCGGATCCGTGTGAGAGGTTGACGCAGTGCAGTGCTAGTTTGCAGGCGTTGTTGGGTGAGTTTGGGTTTTGGGGGTTCTTGAAGTGTTTGATTGTTTTAATGATTTTTTTGATGGCTATTATTGATTTTTCATGGTTTTTCTGCCAATTTTTATTGATTTTTGACTTTTTTTTCGATAATATTTATTGGTTTTGGTGGTTTTATTGATTTTTGATCATATTTTGATGGGTTTTTGACGATTTTCATTAATTTTTGATGATCTTTATTGATTTTTATTGATTTTTGATGGGATTATGTTTGAATTTTGTTGATTTTTTACGATTTATTATTTGTTTTGTGTTTAGGTTTGTCTGTGACGTCACTGCACGCTTTATCTAAACTATTGGGAAGTCCTGAAGTCGCGGATGATATAATTACTTTGGTACGTTGTGAACTTTTGAGATTTTTATTTGAAATTTTATTCGATTTTATTTCTTTTTTAGATAAGGCAAGTGAATTCGCACTTTGCGATGAAGGATTATGAGTTTGATAGCGTCGAAGTACCGGTGAGCATGAAGTTATGGCGTGTTGGTGGATGTCACGAGCTGTTGGCGTCGTTAGGTAAGAAGAAATTGGATTTTTGTTGTCGGGCCTAAAATGTGAGTGTGGGTTCATCAATTTGTTTGTTGCAGGATTTGATTTGAGGGAAGTTGGTCAAGATCAAGTGACGCTTCGGACAGGGAAACAAGCGAATAAACGGAATATTCAGTTTGCACTTCAAGCTCTTTTGGCTTTGTTTGGTGAGAAATAATGAGTTTTGGTTGAAATCTCAAAAGTTTATTGAAAAATGAGAGAAATTTGGAATTTTTTTTGTGAAAAACTGAATAATTGCGGCATTTCTGGTAAAAAATCTGTGAAAGAAATGCGAAATTTTTCTTAAAGTTCGGAAAATTATGAAATTTTTTTGGAAAAACCAAAAAAAATTGAAATTTTGTGTGAAAATCTGAAAATTTCCAATTTCCTCCTAAAACAATTTTCATAAAATTTGTCACAAAAATTTTTAAAAAAATGAAAATTTCTTATAAAAATCACAAAAAAAAAAACAAAATCTTTTATAAAACCCACAAAAATTCCACAAAAAATCTCATTTCCCTTCCAACCTCCAAAACCAAACACCAATCTAACCCTCACTTCACTTGCAGACACCCAAGAAGCCCCGAAAAGCCTCTCCCTGGAAGAATCAAGCTCGATGGAAAGCCTAATGTCAACCCAGAGCGAAACCTCACACTCCCAGGGCACTCCACCGCCTCCACCACCAACCCTAACCCTCTGCAGACCGCGAACAAACTTCGTCCTCGGCAGCTCGAACGGCGCCTTCAGCAGCTACGTGCGCAACCGCGGCGAACCCGACGGTCGAACAGCAATAAACAGCGAAGCAAAAGGAAGAGAAAGCGATGCAGCATTTACCCCTAGTCCAATAGAATCGATACAAACAGAGACAAAACTAAACCAGAACCAGGAAACAGCTCAGGAAACTCGAAAACCGCGATTACTTTCGAAATTACCGCCAAAAATGACGTCACAATTCCTCAAAGTGGAAAACGGGTCGTCGAACGTCGAAGAATTGAGTTCCTCGTCCGCGAGTTCGGTCAACGAGTGGGACAACGGACAAACGACGATCCGGAGACAAATTTCCCACAACTTCACGCCGGAGGAACCGGAAGTGGCGAGCGGGGAAGTGAAAATGGCGCCGGAAGACCCGGATGAAATTTGGATGCAAAAACCGCCGTTTTTGTCCTTAAAACCGTTCAAAGCGGAGAAAATGAATTTAAAATTAAATCCTAACTTTTCGAATTCACTTCCGGTACGCGGCGCATGCGCGTTTCTCCAAGATGGCGGCGTGGGGACGAAAAATCAAGCGGTACGTGAAAATGTCCTCGCGAATCAACGAAATCGGTTGCAAAGGGAAGTTTCGATGTCGGAAATCTACCAAAGTCGAAGCGTGGATTTAGGCCTAGCTCCATCGTTGTCGAAATTACTAATTTCCTCGACTGAAAGCGACGTCGAACCGATCAAAACCGATTTGCGAGACTTACAAAATGGCGTCATCGGCGTTTACGCCCAACCGCCGCCGCTTCCTCCTCCGAGGCTGATGAAACCCTGGAATTCGGGGTTTTCCAACGGTTCGAAGTGTAAATTAGGACCGGTTAACTCTTTGGGCACGAGGAGAGACGAGGGGGACGGACATTCGATGACCGAATCGATTTATTGCGGGTGTAATAAGTTGGTTTGTAATCATCAAGCCGAAGTGCAATGTGCAAAGTTTGTGAATTGTTTGAAGGAAGTGAAGGAGAACGGTGCCAATGGTGCGATTCCGTCCAGTTTGAACGTTTCTGAGTTTATTGACCAGTTGTTGGAGACGAGTGAAGGTGAAGTGACTTTTAGGGAAAAGAAAATTTGATTTATTTTCGATATGATTGTATTTTTTTTACATTGTTGATACGTAAAATTGGGAGGTGGTGGAAAGTGTGGGGGTTTTGTGAGGAAATTTGGTGAGATTGTGTGTTTTGAAGTTGAATTTGATTGGATTTCATTTAATTCTGATGGATTTTGATGTTTTTAGTTGGGATTGTATTTAATTTTCATGTTTAATTAATTTGATTATTATAATTTTTTACATTTTAAGACAAAATTTCATTGAATTTTAACGTTAAAGCATAAAATTCTATTGAACTCAAAAGAAGAAGTCAAAATTCCATTGAATTTCATTGAATTTTCATTGAATTTTCAAAGAATTTTCCTATTTTAAGTCAAAATTTCAAAGGAAATTTCATCCAATAAAATTGAATTTTCAGATTTTAAAACTAAATTTCATTGAAATTTCACGTTCAAACCACATCTCATTAACCTTCAATCCATCAACACTCCACACTTTCCACCAAATCCACCCCGGGTACAATATAAACATATTTCATTACCCAACCGCTACTCTCTCATTTATAAACATCTCAAACATAAAAAATATAAAATATATATTTTAAAAAAAAAAAACTTCAAAATACGATATGTATACAACATTGCACTAAAACCTAAACATCAACTCTTTGGTACGACATGACCAGATTACAACTCCAAATGACGATAAACAGGCTCAGCTTCATCGCCCTCCGCCAACCACTCCTTATAAACCTTCAACGGATCGATCATCCAGTGTTTATGAAAACTTATCGGTTGTTGATGCATCAAATAACCCTCGGCGTAATCCATAGGCCTCGCTTGATGAAAAAGCGGCGAGTGAATTATGGGTATTTGTAGTTTTTTCAGACAAATTCCCAAAAACATGTCGTCGGGGGTGTCGAGTGATGGACAAATGCAGGTTTCGGTTTCGATCAGGTGGCGGGCGAGGCTCATGCTTAAGACGATGCTGAAAGAAGGTTTTTTTGGGTTTTTTTTTTTTTTTGAGTGGATTTTGGTGTTTTTTTTTACCCGCCGCCGCCGGTGATGTAGTTGTAACCTCTTTGGTCCGTGACGCCGTAGCCGTAGCGTTCGCCGATTGCGATGTTGTCGGATGGGTCGTAGCAGCTGAGGAGTTGGCGAAGTGTGTGGACACTGAAATTGAGTTTTGGTTATTTTAAATGATTTTTGCAGGTTTTCGGTATTTAGGAAGTTTTTAATGCATGTTTATAGTTTTGTTTTTCAGGTTTTTGCTGTTTTTCGTAATTGTTTGTTAATTTTTTTCAGTTTTTTTGAATTTTATGCATTTTTTTTGTGTTTATTTGTAGATTTTCGCAAATTTTGATCTTTTTAGTTGATTATTGCAGTTTTTTTTGCAAATTTTTGTAGTGATTCATCAGAATTCTGCAAAATTTTGCATTTTTTAGCTGCACATTATTGTTAAATTATGCAATTTCTTGTAATTTTACTCTGATTCTTGCAATTTCTATGCAATTTTACTCCAAATTAAAAACATACGGCTCTATTCCAGCTTTTACCTCAACAGAGTATCATCGTCCACAACAACCAACCACGCCCTATTTTCAAAATCCGGATGCGTCACAACATGCTCAATAATAGCCAACGTCTTCGTACAATGTCCTTTATCACTATTAGGAATTTTCAGATCCTTTGTCGGAATGGAAGACTCGAATTTATCACTAAAAAATCCAACATTCGTCGCACGCTTCCCCCACGTTTGTTTCACAACAGGAACCCGACTTTCGTGGAACTTCTCACACGTTTTCACCGCAAAATATATTTCATCGTTCGGAACTGGCGGACCCTAATGAAATTTTCATTAAAAATCCAAAAAATTTAATTTTTTTCCAATTTTGTTTTCAATTTTTCAATTTTTGATGTTAAATTACTCACGCATTTTGGAATTTTCACAGCGTACGACGTAATACAATCGCTATAAACCTTTTCCAAACACAAATAAGGTGCGTGAACTAATTTAACGTTAACGGATTCGTATAAAAACAACGCTAATTCGTGTTTCGGATCGATAGAAAATTCGGAATGAACCGGATTCGACTTCCATTTCTCGTTAAGTCTGTAAAAAACGTAAAAAAAGTATTTAAAAAAACCGTTAAATTGACTAATTAATTAATTAATACTTGATTAATAAAGGAAAACTGATGGCAACTCCAGTAGCGAAGTCGGGATATAAAAAAGTTTGTGAATTTTCATGAAATGCAAAATGGTGGATAATCGTCGGTTCTTTATCGTACAATGCTCGACCCAAAAACCAGTCCTAGAAGGAATTTTATTATATTTTTGATTTAAAATAAGTATAATTTGTTTTACAAGCGTAGAATTGAATCCGTTTAAATATTTCAACAGATATTTCAAGTGAATTTGCGTGAATTCTTCCGAAATGAAAAGCCAGTCTGCCTCGTTTTGATACAGCTCCACTAAACTGAGTAAAAAAGATCAAAAAATGGGAATTTTGATTTTTTCGCATCGATTTACCTGTTTAGCACCGGGAAAATTGTCCACGAGCCGGGTAAATGTGGCCATTCTTCGTGGGTTAAGAGAATCGTTTGGTTTTCCTTCGATGTTGTAAAAATTTAACAAAATTTAATCAAAATTGTTCACAACTTTAGCAAAAAGTTAAATATTTACTAATTGCAGATCAGCCGCTTGAGTATTTAGTGAATTTTTAATTCCATTTGCTTGTAAAATGTGAAACGAGTTTGATTGACTGATGATTATAAACACGACTGAAATATAAACATAGCAGACGAAAATGAGTAAGTAAATAATTTATTAATTTGCGAGTACATAAATACCTTTTATATTTTTGGTTTTTGATTCCGATAAATGAGTTGATAAAAATAATTCGATAATTAATAAAAGTATATAATTTTTCATATTTTGGTAGAGTTTGTATAAAAAAAATACTACGAGTGCTATTTGTGAGAATGTGCAGTGTTTACTTGGTTGTGCTCTGTTGCGTTTGATCTATGCCTAATCCCTGGATGGCTTATTACGTCATCAAATGTGACTTAATTTTGGGAATATCGAGTATCCCGCTCCACACGGATGACGTCATAAGTTAGCGACTAAAATAATGTCACAAAGTAAAATAACAGCGTAATATTAATACATTTCAAGTATATTATCGATGAATTATTTTGAAAAAATGATTTATTTATTACTTAAAATGTGATGTTATTATATTTCCACCAATCACATGACAGAATTAACGGTTCTCTCACCTGCAACCTGCTAGCAGACGCTTTTTCCTTTTAGTATTTGTTAAGTCGGCTTTCCCCCAGCGCACTAATCAAAGGAGAAGAACAATGAAATTCAACTTTTTCTTTGGATTATAAGCTGAAAAACAATAAAATTCAATTTCAAACTAAAACAATTGTTTGCCCTCCAGGTTTAATTTGAATTAGCATGACGTCATTTGCACGTTTTATCCCGGTTTTATCACTAGAGGACTCCACCGAGCGTCCTTATTGGTTGGAACTACTTCCGGGTAAATTTTAGCCGCCATTCGATATTTGTCAAGCGAGCCGAAAGCACTTTCCACGCACTTCTTAGTGGATTTTAAGTAAATACAAACTAAATTTAAAACATACTATTCGATTCGGAAAATGGATTTCTTAGAATTTGCTGATGCTTCACAAGAAGTGCGAGGATCGATGGTAAAAAGAAAAAACAAAATTTCGCTTTGTTTACATGCGTTTTTGACATTTTTTTTTATTTTGCAGAACCACGGTCGTTTGAAACTAACAAACCAAGCAATTATATTCAAAAATAGCAAAACTGGAAAGGTAGATCAAATTCAATCGTCAGATATAGAAGCAGTCAGCTGGCAAAGACTGGCTAAGGGACATGGATTAAGAGTTATAACTAAAAATGAAATGCTGTATAGATTTGGCGGGCTTCGAGATACGGTATGATTTGAGAAATTGTGAGAAAATGAAAATTTTGGGTGGAAATTGAAAATCTGTTTTTGTTTTGTAGGAGTTGGAGAAACTGCAGAAGTTTTTTGAGCATAATTATAATCTCTCGTTGAGAGAAAAGGATTTTTCAGTGAAAGGATGGAATTGGGGGACGGCGAAGTTCCACGGTAATTGAAATTAGAATGTTTTTTGAAGTTTTTCGGAACGTGTTACTAAAAATGTGAAATTTGTGCATAAAATTGCCTGAGAATTTGAATTTTATGCATAAAGATGTCGAAAATTTGACTTTTTTGTATAAAAATGCTTAGAAATTTGAAATTTATACACAAAAATGCCTTAAAAGGTTCAATTTTCTACATAATAGTGTGTAAAAATTTGAATTTTCGCATAAAAAATATAAAATTTACTGAATTTATTGAAATTCTTTTATAGGATCCGTATTATCGTTCGATGTCAGTAGAGAAACTGCGTTCGAAATACCTCTTATGAACGTATCTCACTGCACAACAGCGAAAAACGAAGTGACGCTGGAATTTCATCAAAATGATGATGCCGCAGTTCAATTAATGGAACTGCGCTATCACATCCCTACAGACGGCGGCGAAACTGACGCTATTCAAGTAAAATTTACAAATTAACCAATTTATTACTGAATTTTTTAATTTTGACGTTGAATTCTTTTTTCTAGACATTTCATGATAATGTCATGTCCAAGGCTAGTATTATCCAGGCAACTGGAGATGCTATTTCTACTTTCAAAGAAGTTCAATGCTTAACGCCTCGGTATTTGATTTTTTTTTGTTGAGTTTGATTTTTTTTTAATTATTATTTTTGTTTTTTTTTAGTGGTCGTTACGATATTAAAATTTTTCCATCGTTTATTCAACTTCATGGTAAAACATTCGATTACAAAATTCCCCTCACAACTGTTCTTCGATTGTTCTTGCTTCCACATAAGGATCAGAGACAAATGTTCTTTGTTGTAAGTGTTGTTGTTTGGTTGGGGTTGAGTAAGTTTGAAATTTAATTGAAATTTTGATTGAAGAGTTGAAAAATTGGAATGAAAGTTTAAGAAAATGATAGGAGTGACTGGAATTTTACGAAATTGTGGAAATCTGATTGAAATTTTGTCAAAAATAACAACATTTCATCAAAATTTCTTCGAAAATGTTGAAATTTCATCAAAATTTTATCATATTCTGAAAATTTCAACAAAATTTCTTCAAAATTGTTGAAATTTCTTCAGAATTTCTTTGAAAATTTGGAAAATTTATCAAAATTCCATCATAAATGTGAAAATTTCATTATAAACATAGAAATTTCAGCAAAATCTCATAAAACACGTGTAAATTTCGTCAAAAATTTCATGAAAACAAGAAAATTTCAGTATAAATTTCAGTAAAACCCCAACATAATAAAAAAATAAACAAAACATTTATAAATTTCTTTTATTTTAGGTAAGTTTGGACCCACCGATCAAACAAGGACAAACACGATATCATTTCTTAATCTTCTTATTCAGCAACGAGGAAGAAACAACCCTTAGTTTAGGATTATCAGAGTACAATTCACATATCAAACCCCATCACCAACATCACTAACACAAATTCACTTACAGTAAAGACCTGGAAGAAAAATTCGAAGGAAAACTGAAAAAAGAAATGTCAGGTCCTACCTACGAAGTTGTCAGTCGCATTATGAAGGCCCTGGTACAGAGAAAAATCACAGTACCAGGAGCATTTACCGGGTAAATAGAAATTTTTTAAAAATGCAAAAAATGCGAAAAATTAATTTTTTTTTTAAATTTAAATTTTTTTTTAGCAATTCGCATACCCCAGCTGTCAGTTGTTCGTACAAGGCGGCGGCTGGGTTGCTTTACCCGTTAGAAAGAGGGTTTATTTACGTTCACAAACCCCCGATACATATTCGGTTTGAAGAAGTGGCCAGTGTTAATTTTGCCCGTAGTGGAGGAAGCACTCGATCATTCGATTTCGAAGTGGAAACGAAGAGTGGCGTCGTGCACACATTCAGTAGCATAGAAAAGTAGGTTTATTTTGGGGGTTTTAGTGGGTTTGAGGTGGTTTGGGAAGTGGGGAATGAATTTGTTGGGAATTTTTTTGGTCGAATTTTGAATGAAATTGTGATAAATTTTGAAATTTTAAGTGAAATTATTGATGAATGTTTTGAAATCTGTTGAAATTTGAGTTTAGTTTTAGTAGGAAAGGTGGGAAATGTTGGGATTTGGTTAAAATTTTATGAAATATTTCAAAAAATGATGAAATTTAAATGAAATTTTAACAAATACTTTGGAAAAGGTCGAAATTTAGTTGAAATTTTATCAAATATTCCTAAAAATAATAAAATTTAACTGAAATTTTAACAAATACTTTGAAAAAGGTGGAAATTTGATTGAAATTTTAAGAAATATTTCGAAAAATGTCGAAATTTGATTGAAATTTTACCAAACATTTCGGAAAAAAAATAAAATTTAACTGAAATTTCCACAAATATTTTGAAACTTGACTAAAATTTCAACAAAAATGACAGAAAAATAATAAATTTTGACCAAAAAAATTAAACATCAAACCTTCACCCATTTGCAAATTTCCAAAACCCATAAAACAAAAATAAACAAATTTTAATAATTTTTTTTATTTCTTCAGGGAGGAATATGGAAAACTGTTTGACTTTATTACAGGCAAAAAGTTGAGAGTGAAAAACCGCGGCCAATTGGTAAATACAAACATCAAACCCACCTAAACCAAATCACTAATCAAACATTCAACTCTTTTTCAAGGATCAACCGAATTATAACGAAGAGGATCTTGTTGATTCGGATATGGACGAGCACGAACCAGATCTCTACTTAGCACGAGTTAAAGCCGAAGCGCAGGAAAGACACATCGGTGGCGAAGATTCGGACGACGAATCGGACGTATCATTCAATCCAGAAGAACAGAGCGGAAGTGAAGTCGCAGAAGAGTAAATAAAGAAAAATTTTTTTTTTTGAATTTTTTTAAATTTTTAAATTTTTTTGTTCAGATACGACAGTAATCACAGTTCGAGTAGCGAAGATGGAAGCGACGAGGAAGGAAAAGCACCCGAGAAGAAGAAACCGAAGAAAACGGTCAAGGAACGCAAACCACGGGATCCCAGCACGAGAAAACCGAGGAAGAAGAAAGAGAAAGATAGTAATAGGCCGAAAAGACCGCAGACCGCGTTCTTTTTGTGGTTGAACGAGAATCGTGAGAGGATTAAAAAGGAAAATTCGGGGATTTCCGTGACGGAGATTACGAAGAAAGCTGGCGAGGAGTGGAAGGAAGTGAAGGATAAAACTGTAAGGGAAATTGAAATTTGATCGATTTAGTCAATTTGTTTGTTAAATTTGTTTTAAAAAATTAAAATTTGACTGAAATTTGTTTTAAAAAGTCAAAATTTGACTGAAATTTGTTTTAAAAAGTCAAAATTTGACTGAAATTTGTTTTAAAAAATCAAAATTTGACTGAAATTTTAAAAAATCTAAATCCGACTGGAAATTTCGTCAAAAAAGTTAAAATTTCGAAGAATTTGATTAAATATTATCAAATTTCTTTGAAAAAGTAAAAGATTTATTGAACTTTCTTTTAAAAAGTCAAAATTTTACTGAAATTTATCAAAAATTTCGAAATTTAACTGAAACTTTTGTGTAAACATAAAAAAACTTGAATTATTAAATAATTTCATCTTCCTTTATTCCAGAAATGGGAGAAATTGTCAGAAGAAGGCAAAAAGAAATACGAAAAAGCCATGGCCGAATACAAAGAGAATTTGAAGAAAGAAGAAAAATCGGGCGAAAAATCGGGCGATAAATCGGGCGACAAAACACCACCGAAGAGAGAAGCGAAACCGACGAAAGGAAAATCGAAAAAACCCGCGCCGCAAAAATCACCAACCAAATCTCCCAAAAGTAAAGAATACATCAGCAGTTCGGACGGATCTTCATCGGAAAAGGAAGAAAAACAAGAGTCACCGAAGAAAGTAGAGGAAGAGGAGGAGGAAGAAGTGGTATGTTAATTTTAATCAAAATTTGGTCGAAATTTTGATTGACATTTAAGGAATTTGAAAAATTTGTCTTTAAATTTAAGGAATTTGTTTAAATTAAAGGAATTTGAAAACTTTGTCTCTAAATTTAAGGAATTTGAAAAATTTGTCTTTAAATTTAAGAAATTTGAAAAATTTGTCTTTAAATTTAAGGAATTTGAAAAATTTGTATTTAAATTTAAGGAATTTGAAAAATTTGTATTTAAATTTAAGGAATTTAAAAAATTTGAATAAATTTGAATTTCCAAACTAAAAACTTTTATTTTCTCATTACAGGAAGAATCAAGCCCAGCGTCTGACTCCGATTAATCAATCAATTAATTAATAATTAAAGCATTTAATTACAACATCCAAAAAAATAAACCACATGTTTTATTAATCAACTTCCAATTCACTCAAAAATAATAAAATAATTCTTTTTCATAACATCCAATCTCTTAATCCAACTCACAAACACAAAAAAGACAACAACAAAAAAATTCAAATCTCATTCCTGAAAAAATCAGCCGCACTTTTCCGTTTCACAAACGTCGGAATCTGCAACAAATTATCAGTCAAACTCGTCCCTTCACTGGACACCTTATTCAACTCTTTCACGACCCTCGGCGACACCAACCCCCTTGGCGTCGGGGTATTCATCGGCGTCAACGCGGCACTCCCGGTCGTCGGCCTCGACGGCGTGTAACTCGCCATCAACGCCTTGTCCGTCCCCATCCGTATCCTCAGCCGCGAACTCGCCAACCGCTGTGCCGCCGGCGACATCGACTCGAGCCGCTTCGGCGTCAACCAACTGTCGTGCATCCTCTTCAACGCGTCGCTTTTGCTCAACCGGTGCTTCTGTCTCGCTTTGTCCGCCAATTCGTGCGCTAATTTGTCCCTCGCCGGCATGTCGGCGATGTGGAACGCCGGTCCGGGGGTCCGGGAAGGCGTGCTCCCGCTGTCCAGTAAGAACGGCGTGCCCTCGATCTCGCCCCACGTCATGAGGGGCGATGCGTCGACCCCGGGAGCCGGGGAAGGGGTCGCGACGAAGCCGTAGCCGTTGACTTTTGGGGAATCGCTCGGTAAAAGTTCTTTCCCGTCGATGCCGATTTTTCCTTCCTTCATCCGCGCTTGGATCTGAGCCGCCTCGCTGATCGCCTGACGGTTCGCGTGCTCGTTGAACGGGGATTTTTCAAAACAGGTGTTCACGTGGACGATTTCCCGCTGTTTGTTTCTGAGTTCAGCTTTTTCTTTGTCGTTCAGTTCCATCCCAGAAGGTACGTACATGAGAGAGTTTTGGTTTTTGTAGTCCCACATGTCGAGTTCACCGGGTCTGTTGTATTCGAGCGCTTGTTTTTCTATGTTCGGCAGGGCTAGGATCTCGTTTTTGTCTCGTTTGAAGCTTTTTTCGCGTTCGTAGAGCCACGGATATTTGTCTCGGTGTTCTTTCTTTGCGTCTTCCATTATGTTGGAGAACGACGCGTTGTCTTCGCTCGTGTGTTTGGATAAATATGCGTCTAGTGAGGTGTTTTTTGAAGTTTCAGATGTGTTTTCTTGCGATTTATCGCTCGGATTGAACGGATCCAGACCGTCTCCGGGTGTTCTATGGATTGGAGTGTCGAAAGTCGACGGAGAATTGACTAAAAAATTAATTTTTTTTAGAATTATGGGTAAAGATTTGTTTAGAATTTAATTAACTTACTGAGTGAGGATGTTCCCGGCCTCGATCCGGTTCTGGTGAGATATTTCGAACGAATTTCGCGAAGTTTGTTGACATCGTTTTCGTCTAATGCTTTTATGTATTCGGTTTGCGCGCGGAGTTTTGGTAAATCCGGGAAAAAACTGCGTTCGATGATGTTTTCGAGGTCCTGGAAAGATTTTGGTGTTAAGGTAGGTTGTTTATTGTTTTTTTTTCTTTTCTTACTTGTGTGTACGAATCTTCATCGAGGATTTTTAGTTTTTTCCTCGGCGCTGGTTTCGATGGTATTTTGAAAATGTTGTCGTCGACGACGCTCAGTGTTTGGTTGTGGGTTGATATGGCTTCGATATCCATGTTTTGATTATTGATCGAGTGGAATTTAACTTGGAGATAAACAACTTTTCATCGTAGTGTCTTGTTGATTTGTTAATGGCGACGTAACGATGACGCTGATGACGTCATGTTAGGAAATTTTTTAAAAATTTTGGTATTTGTTGCCTGGGCAGAAAAATTTAAATGAATTATTTAAGTTATTAAATTCTAATACATTGCTAATTTTTTTTAACATTTAAGGTATTTTGGAATCTGTTTCAGGGAAACTAAAGCGTTTTAGTTTCTAATAGAAGCTTAAAAATACTATCACTAGATGTCGGTCATTAAACGGAAAGTGAAACCCGAGGTGAACTGGTAAGATTTATACAATTTTTCGAAGGTTTATTTGTGTAATTAGTGGTTTTTAATTTTTTGAACTTTATTTTAGGCTTTTGTTTACAAGCCATTAGAGGATAATATGAAGGTGCGAATCGAACATTTTTGAAATGGAATTTTCATTAAATTTCATAAAATTTCGCATGTGAAAGTGAAACTAAACGAAAATAACGATGAATTCGAACGCCATTCAAGTCGTGGACAAATGCGACTTTGGGAAATGCGTGAGAACTGTAACAGGTACGTTTTTAGTTCTTATTGTATGCGGAATTGAAAGATTTATTCATTTAAAAAAAAAAAACTCTTAGAGTGTGGCGAACGGACGGGTTTGTTCATTGGTTCTGCATTTGCTGAAGAGATTCCATTAGTCTCGTTGCCGGATTTTGGCCAGCTTTTGTATCCAACGGCGGAGATTTCGCTGACGGATTCGAATTCCGATGCTGCGGGTCCAAATTTGTGCGTTCTCGCGGATCTTCGAGTTTTAGAAGAAACCGGGTGGCAACAAATCGAGCGACTCGATGAAGAATCGTCGCCCTCGTTTAGGGCAACTGGTGATGACGGCAAGTTATTTCTGCGAGTGA